>JAWMAR010002494.1:0-129692 GCA_036785375.1 Leucoraja ocellata
CATCCTCCCCTCTCTCAGCACTCTCAACAGCCCCCCTCACTGCCCCCTCTCTCTCCGCCCTCTCACTCCAATCTCTCTCCCCTCTTTGTCTCTCTCGCCCTCTATCTCCCCTATATCTCTCTTCCCCTCTTCTATATCCCCTGTCTCTTGTCCCTCTCTGTCCCTCTCTCTCTCCACTTTTTCTCCCTCTCTATCTTTCTATCCTCCCCTCTCTCTCCCGCCCCCATCTCTGTCTCTCGCCTGCTCTCTATCCCACTCTCATTCTCTGTCCCTCTCTCTCTCTGTCTCTCTCTCCCTCTCTCTCATACCTCTCTCCCCCCTCTCTGCCGCTCTCCCTCCCTCATCTCTCTCCCTTCTCTCTCTCCCACCTCTCTCTCCACCACTCTGCCCTCTCCCTCTCCCATCTCTGTCGCCCCTTCTCTCTCTCCTCTCTCTCCCACCCACTCTCTCTCCAGTCCCGCTCTCCCCGTCTCTCCATCCCCTCTCTCTAACCATGTCACAGTGTTTTTCTCTCCTCTCCTCCGCCTCCCACTTTCACGTTTCCCTCTCCGCCCTGCCTGGATGGAGGCCGGGCCAAAACGCCGCTTTAAAAAAAAACAAGCGCTCGGAGCGCAAACAAACAAAATTCAATGTAAAACGATTGAAATATCCGTAGAGGGCAGCAGCCAATTCAGCAGCGCGTCAGTTTTTTCAACCTTCTTTTATTTTTTAGTATGTTTTAAAGTATGTATTTACTGTTCCTTTGTGTGATTTGTGGGGGGGGGGGGGGGGGGGGGTTGAGGGGGAAAATGCTTCGGTCGCCTCCTCCATGGAGAGGCGAGTTTTTTCAGGTCGCTTCCCCGTGGCCTAACATCAAGATCGGCGCGGCCTTTCCCGGAGACGTGCCCGGGGCTCAGCGGCGGGCGCAGCGTGGGACTCTCGTTGTGGAGCGGGTGAGCCTCACTGGGGCTCGCTGCATGGCAGCGCTCCGTTTCGCTGGCTGGGGCTGCCGGCAGACTGAAGTCGCAGCCTGAAGCCTGAAGCCTGAAGCCGCGGTCTGCAGAGCTCCAGCTGGTGCAGCGTCTACAGCCCGGGATCCCTCGTGGGGACACGGGGGAAGAATAAGCCATCACTGCCTGCCCGCGGCCAACTTCCACCGCGGGGCCGGCATGGACTTACCAACACCCCTGGAGGGACCTTCGACCGCCGCCCTGCAGTCTACGGTGCTTCTGGCTGCGGCGGGGACTAAAACTTGACTGCCGGCTTGCGGCCTACAACACCTTAAAGCCGCGGTCTCCGGTGAGGAAGAGCCGATCTGGACTGACTCTGGACTCTGGTCTGTCTCGGGGGGAGGGGGGGGGGGGGGGAGAATGGAGGAGGACTGGCCACATTTTGTACCTTCCACCACAGTGATGAATGCTGTGGTGGATGTTTGTGTTACAGTTTTATTGTGGTTGTGTGTTCTTTATTATTGTACTGCTGCTGACAACCCAAATTCCACCGACCCTGGTTGTGTGGCATAAATTATATCTATCTATCTATCTAATAAGGGAGAGAACGAAACGCAAAAACACAGCAGACCATCAGGCCCTGGTGATTCATCAGTCTAACCAACACCACTCCCTGCCTAATGTGAATTTATGCAGTTCCTTCGTCACCCCAAATCCTCTGGCCATTAGTACATCAGGAAGTTTGTTTGTGTCTTTCTTAGTGAAGATGGATCCAAAGTACCTATCCAGCGCATCTGCTATGTCCTTGTTCCCCCATCATGAATTCACATTTTTCAGTCTTCAAGTGTCCAATTGTGGTCTTAAGCATGTTTTTCTCTTCACATACCTAAATATGTTTTTATTATACTCCTTTATATTCTTGGCTAGCTTACCTTCGTGCCTCATCTTTACGCCCCGTACTACCTTTTTTTAAATCTTCTGTTGCCCTTTAAACATGACCCAATCTTTTGGCTTGCAGCTCATCTGGTGCTACGTTGTACTTCATCGCTTTTATTTTTATACTGTCCCTAACTTCTCTTGTCAGCCACGGTCGCCCCTTACTCACTTACTCCCCTTGGAATCTTTCTTCCTCTTTGGAATGAACTGATCCTGCACCTTCCTGTATTATTCCCAGATATACCTGCCCATTGTTGTTCCACTCTCCTCATCCCTGCTAGGGTATCTTTCCAGTCAACTTTGGCCAGCTCCTCCCTCCTTCCCTCATGGCTCCGGCGGTGAATGTCAGGAGCCGGAGCCGTAGCGGAGAGACTACGGCCGACTCTGGGATGGGGGCACTCAGGGCGGGGATTTATTAATGAGCCGAAGCACTGAGGTGAGCGGATATTTTACCGCGCACTTCACCTGCTCCCTGAACTTGGACTGGGTCATCGAGTAAATAAACGTGTTCGTGCAGCAGCTGAGATTACTCAGCAAAAATCCGGAATCGCTAAAGATCAATTGAGAATCATTCATGTCATTTCCAATCCTGTGATCTGATAATAGACGAATTCTACAACCGCCGTCAGCCACAGGAGGATGAAGCTGCCGAGATGGTGAAGAGTAAAACCACAGACCTCCTCCTGTTCTCCATCTCCGGGTCACTGCGGTTCTCCCCCTTGCTCTCACCCCTCAGCCCCTTACGGACCCGACTGGCCACTAAAATGTGGCGGACTGTCAGAGCGTTGAGCAGCAGGATTACACCGAAAGGAGGAACGGAGTTGAAACCGTGTCGATCCAGTCAAATGCCACCCACCCGGGGTCAGTGTAATAACTGTCCACCACGACACAGCCCCACGGGACATTGTCGATGATTGTCCGGGGTCCCAGTGTGAAGTAGCGGGGAACGTTTTTCAGACAGACCAGACCGCCGGCTGTTGCCAGAACCACAGCCGCAGTTTTCCCGGTGCAATATTTAGTTTTCAGCTTCTGGCAACAAATGGCGACAAACCGATCAAAGGTGAAAGTGACGGTGAACCAGACAGAACATCTGTAGCAGCGAACGCCTGTACATTGATAACACGGCACACAGGGGTGATGGACAGGAAATTCCAATAAAGTACTGTTGTCGCAGCTGAAACAAAATGACCTCGGTGATGACGGCCAGTAGATCGGCCGCTGCCATGGCCACCAGGTAGCGAGTGGTGCAGGTGGAGAGGCCGCACTTTCCCCGGACAGGATCACAATCGCCACTAAATTCACTGCGGAAAGACAAGGAACGGACACTGAGCATTTACTCAACACGGTCTCCGGGGCTGAACACCGGCTCGACTTTCAGCTCAAGATCAGGAGTGTTTGGAGTCGGTGCGCGGCTCCTGCAAGTTTAACAATGTCAGAGCCGGCTCCGACTGTGCCCGACCTGCCTGCCTGCTTCAGGGCAGAAGAGGTAAGGCGACGGGCGGGCGGGTAAAAGGCGGGGATGGAACGAGCAGCCATCCACCCGCTACAATAGGCGCAATGGTCCTTTCTATAGTTAACCCTGCTGCTGCTCAGTCTGTGATGGGGCCGCTTTCAAGACTTAACCGTGACCGTCCGGCCGCGTTTAACCAAGGCTCGGGGAACTCGGCATCTGATGGGGAGGAGGAGGCTTCCAGAGGGAAGGCAGGGACAATTTAGCATCCGGCAGCAGAGTGGCCCCGTTAATGGATTCATTCCACAGTGAGTTCAGTTCAGTAACAACACACACACACACACACACACACACACACACACACACACACACACACACACACACACACACACACACACACACACACACACACACACACACACACACACACACACACACACACACACACACACACACACACACACACACACACACACACACACACACACACACACACACACGCCGGTAGATCGCGGCACTAGTCAGGAGCTCGATCCAAGATTGACATTGACCAACCGGCGGTGGAATCCGACTGTGACAGACAGACTCCACAGTGAGACATAGTGTGCACAGGAGCGGCTATTCACTCGGATCAATAAATCAGACACAGTTAACTTCACAATGTGATCTCCTTTTCCGAGTCACACCGTCCCGGAGAGCTGCCCGCCTGCCTGTTCCGAGCACTGGGGCAACTCTGGGCAAGGTCCCACTGAAGGCAAGAATAACATTCTAGTGACTACCGCAGCAGTGAGAGAAAAATAGGTTTTGTTTCATCTGTCTTAAAATAAGAAAAAATTCAAAAATATTTCACAGAGAGGATTGATATTCTTCACAAATTCTTGTACAACGATCATCAGTTGGGAACTTGTAACATGATGAGACTCAGGTCAACACCAGTTAACACACGGATGGAGTTATAAAACTTGAATTGTTCTGCTCACTTACCAGGGATTCCAACGGCAGCAATGATCGCGTACAAGATTTTCTGCACGGCCATATATTCCCCTATAATGCTGCCCCATTCTCTTTGCGCAGCGCCGTGTCCCCGTGAGCTGCCGGTGATGTCTTGGAACGAAATTCTGAGGCAGAACATTCCTGGAGATTTTATACCATTTTCCGTCTCCAACCGAGCAGTGAAGTTTCAACAAAGTTTAAATATAGAGATTTTGAAATTATTCGCAAACAGATGACATCAGCCGAGTGAAATCCCTGATGAGACAGACAGACAGGTTGTGATTTATTCAGGGAATTGATTGAGAAATTCGAAATACTGGGAATTGTGGCGATAGATACTGAGGGATGGACATTAGGAGCGGGCGAGCGGCATTGTTCCAGCAAAGGGGATATTTTTTCAACTCCATCAGATCCAACTCTCCACCACATGTTGTTTGTCTGATTTCCTTCAATCCGTTTCACTCAGCAAGGCAATGCCAAATTCCACGGACCCTCTCAGGGCTTCTTGTGTCAGTTTGAAGGTAGACTGTACTGGGCGACCATTGTCCACAGGTTGAGGAATTAGTTCAACAGAGCACCTCGGTCAAATGCGCCCCCCCCCCCCCCCCACACTGCTTCATCATTCAATATGATCGCGGCTTCACTGACTGTGACCTCAACCCCCACCCCCGCTGGCTGACCCCGGTAACCATTCACTCCATGCTTGCCTGGAATAGATCTGACTATACCATTGGACAATAACATTCTCTGTCTTCATCACCTCTGAGGAGGAACGACCCAAAGACTCATGCACTCAGAGAACAGAACATTGCCGCCTCAGAATGACCCTAAACCTAAATAAAACGGCGAATGATGCAGCACCTCTCCCTCCCCTCTTTCACTCTCCCTCCTGATGTCACTCTCTCAGAATTTTTTACTCTCTCTCTCTCCCTCCGCTCTGTTGATCTACACTGGACTGCCCTCTTTCCGTCACTGATAGAGTGACACACAGTGAGATAGTACTGATGGAGGGATGGAAATGGGGCAGCCCTGACGCAGTGACTCACTGTGGTGGTGCTGATGGAGAGACACACTGTGGTGGTGCTGATGGAAGGACACACTGTGGTGGTACTGATGGAGTGACACAGTGCGGCGGTACTGAAGGAGCGACACACTGTGGCGGTACTGGTGGAGAGACACATTGTGGTGGCACTGATGGAGGGACACACAGGTGGTACTGGCGCAGTGTCACACTGTGGTGGTACTGATGGAGTGACACACTGTAGCGGTACTGATGGAGGGCACACTGTGGTGGTACTGATGAAGTGATACACAGTGTGGTACTGATGGAGAGACACACTGTGTGCTGGTCATCGGCGGCCATTCGGAGCTTGTTAGACTGTACTTTCCTCTCCATAGGATGTCTACTTGTGGGTCTGCAGATTTCTGTACAGGCGTTCCGTGATCCACACACCTTTTTGCAACGTGGGCATTGTAGACTGGCGGTGGTTGGTAGTCGTCGAGCCCCATTCTCTCTCTCCTTACTGTGCTGTCGCTTTGTCTCTGCGACACGTCATAGTTCCATTGTGTGTTGTGTTGCTCCTTGCTGCACGGATTTCCTCCAGGAGCGCCTGTCCAGTGCAATGTGCTCCCAGTTGTTTGAGGTGATGTGGAATTTCCTGAAACTGTTCTTGATGTTGACCTTGAAGCGTTTCTTTGGCCCGCCGGGGGCTCACTGTCCTTCCTTCAATTGAGGGTACAGGATTTGTTTAAGGAGACGTGTGTTGGACATGCGCATGACATGGCGAGTCCATCGAAGTTGGTGCTGCGTTATTGTGGTGGTGATGCTGGTCATGTTGGCTTCCCTACAAAACGCTGATGTTGTTGTGTTTGTCATCCCTGCTGATCCTCAGAAACTTTTCGTAAGGATCTTTGATTTTATTGTGCTAGGGCTCTCAGGTGCCTGCTGCAGGTGGTCCATGACGGCTCCATACAACAGGGTGGAGAGGACAACGGTTCTGTAGACCAGTAGTTTTGTTTGGGCATTTAGATCTCAAGTACTGTGGAGCAGTACTGATTGAGTAACTCTCTGGTTTCTGAATGGCTAACGCTCGATGGGCCGAATGGCCTACACCTATAACCATATAACCATATAACAATTACAGCACGGAACAGGCCATCTCGGCCCTACAAGTCCGTGCCGAACAACTTTTTTCCCCCTTAGTTCCGCCTTCCTGCACTCATACCATAACCCTCCATTCCCTTCTCATCCATATGCCTATCCAATTTATTTTTAAATGATACCAATGAACCTGCCTCCACCACTTCCACTGGAAGCTCATTCCACACCGCTACCACTCTCTGAGTAAAGAAGTTCCCCTCATATTACCCCTAAACTCCTGTCCCTTAATTCTGACTTCATGTCCTCTTGTTTGAATCTTCCCTATTCTCAAAGGGAAAAGCTTGTCCACGTCAACTCTGTCTATCCCTCTCATCATTTTTAAAGACCTCTATCAAGTCCCCCTTAACTTTCTGCGCTCCAGAGAATAAAGACCTAAACTTATTCAACCTATCTCTGTGACTTAGTTGTTGAAACCCAGGCAACATTCTAGTAAATCTCCTCTGTACACTCCCTATTTTGTTGACATCCTTCCTATAATTGGGCGACCAAAATTGTACACCATACTCCAGATTTGGTCTCACCAATTACCTTGTACAATTTTAACGTTACATCCCAGCTTCTATACTCAATGCTCTGATTTATAAAGGCTAGCATACCAAAAGCTTTCTTTACCACCCTATCTATATGAGATTCCACCTTCAAGGAACTATGCACGGTTATACCCAGATCCCTCTGTTCAACTCACCTATTTTCTATGTTTCTATGTTTACTGACGGAGTAGCACACACTGTTGGTACTGATGGTGTGAAACATTGTGGTGATACCGATGGAGGGACACACAGTGGTGGTACTGATGGTGGGGCACAATGTGGTGGTACAGATGCAGTGACACACTGTGGCTATACTGATTGAGTGACACACTGTGGTGGAACTGATAGAGGTGCACACTCTGGTGTTTCTGATGGAGTGACACACTGTGGTGTTTCTGATGGTGTGACACACTGTGGTGGTACTTATGGAGGGCATACTGTGGTGGTATGATGGAGTGACACACTGTGGTGGTACTAATGGTGGGGCACACTGTGAAGCAGTACTGACGGAAGGACACACTGTGGTGAAACTGATGGAGGGACACGCTGTGCTGTTTCTGATGGAGTGACATACCGTGTGGTGGTACTGATGAAATGGCATACTGTGGTGGTATTGATGGATTGACACGGTGGTGCAACTGATGGAATGACACATTATGCGGTGGTATTGATGGAGGACAACTGTGGTAGTACTGATGGAATGACATACTGTGGTGGTACTGTTGGCGTGCCACACTGGTGTTACTGATGTAGTGACACACTGTGGTGGTACCGATGGAGTGACATACTGTGGTGGTACTGATGGTGGGACACAGTGTGCTGGTACTAATGGAGTGACACACTGTGGTGGTACCGATGGAGTGACACACCGTAGTGGTCCTGATGGTGGGACACACTGTGGTGGTACTGATGGAGACACACACTGTGGTGGTACTGATGGTGGGACACACTGTGGTAAAACCAATGGAGTGACACACTGTGCTGGTAATGATGGAATTACACACTCTGGTGGTACCGATGGAATGGCACACTGTGGTGGTACTGATAGAGTGACACACTGGTGGGGCTGATTGGGGCACACACTCTGGTAGTACTGATGGAGTGAAACATTGTGATGATACCGATGGAGGGACACACAGTGGTGGTACTGATGGGGTGACACACTTTGTTGGTACTAATGGTGGGGCACACTGTGGTGGAACTGATGGAGGGGCACACTGTGGTGTTTCTGATGGAGTGAGACTGTGTGAGTGAGTTTGTGTGCGAGCGTGTGTCTGAGAGTCTGTGTTTGTGTATATGGGGTTGCACGTAATGTCACGGAGTTAAAGGGCTTGACGACCGGAACCGCTCAATCCATCTGGTGGACAGCGCAGCTTCCGGTATGTGTTGTTAATACACGAAACATGTAGTGTCCTACCAGTTAAAAATCGCCAAAATGATGAATTTGTGCGCTATAAATAGTTGTGGAAGTCAGGGTTACCGTGAGAGACATTTATCCTACTTCAGAATTCCAAAAGTGAAGAAAAATGAAGGTGAAGGGAAACGAGAGCTGAGGGGATTACAACAGCTAAACTGCTTGGTGAACATTGGCCGTGCAGATATTGAGATTAAAAATATTGGGAATTATCGTGTCTGCTCACTGCATTTCATCAACAATAATGCATTATTTGTGTTTTTCTTTGATTCCTTTGGTATCCAAGAAGTTTCAGAAGTGATAAATCTGCCTGTAAATTTTTTTAAATCGTCCATGATTCTGAAGTGGGTTTTTACATGCAAAAGTAAACGCTTCTGAAGCTAAGTATACAATTGAAAAATTCTCCGGACTTACGAGTGGTGTGTGGAAAAGTAAGTTATCTATCATTATGGTTTTGATATGCATATTTGGCAAATAATAAAATTTCCTGACAGCTTAAACACCCACTCCAATAGAATATTGTCAATTTGCTGAGGTATATTATGTCCAATTAACAGCTAACAATCATGCCATTCCTTGGCTTGCATCCGGCTAAATTATAATTCAAACCCACGTACGGTTTGCGATTGTTTTAAGGATACTGCCAACACATCAGCTGTGAGTGACTGAACTGCCATCCCACCAGCCGGGAGTGACGGAGTTGCCAGCCCACCAGCCGTGAGTAAGTGAACTTCCAGCCCGCCAGCCGTGAGTAAGTGAACTGCCAGCCCACTAGCTGTGCGTGACTGCACTGCAGCCCATAAGCCCTGATGTAAGTGACCCGCCAGCCCACCAGCTGTAAGTGACTGAACTGCCAGGCCACTAGCCGTGAATGACTGCACAGCCAGCTCACCATCCATGAGTAAGTGAACTGCCAGCTCACCTGCTGTAAGTAACTGAGCTTCCAGCCAACCAGCCGTGAGTGACTGCACTGCCACATCACCAGCCACGAGTAAGTGAACTGCCAGCCCACCAGCCATGACTCACTGAACTGCCAGCCCACCAGCCATGACTCACTGAGCTGCCAGCCCAATAATCCATTCAGTCCACCCTCTCCCCCTTCTCTCTCACAGAGTCTGTCACCGGTTTTGGGCAGAATATCTGGCAGTTTCCCGGCAGTTTCCCCACAATGTCCATACTAGCCCTTTGGACACCAGTCCCTTCGACCCACAACATGCATACTAGCGCAACAGGACCCCCCTCCACTGGCCAACAATATAGGAATAGTTGGAGAGGTGGAATATTGCGTTGGGTGACCAGACCTCCCGTGTGATGCTGGGGCCCAACGGGTCCCACTTAGTCTGGTATCTTACTGTTTTTACTACTACAATAAAGAAACTATTAATCAAGCGACTGTGTTTGGAAGATTTGTATTTCGACGGCATTGATTATCTCGTGGAGAGAGATTTGAGTGGGTTTCTATTTTCTCCAGAACCCCTGTCTTCAATCATAATATATAATATAATATAACAATTACAGCACGGAAACAGGCCATCTCGGCCCTTCTAGTCCGTGCCGAACACGTATTCTCCCCTAGTCCCATACACCTGCGTTCAGACCATAACCCTCCATACCTTTCCCGTCCACATAACTATCCAATTTATTTTTAAATGATAAAAACGAACCTGCCTCCACCACCTTAAATGGAAGCTCATTCCACACAGCCACCACTCTCTGAGTAAAGAAGTTCCCCCTCATGTTACCCCTAAACATCTGTTCCTTAATTCTCAAGTCATGTCCCCTTGTTTGAATCTTCCCTACTCTCAGTGGGAAAAGCTTATCCACATCAACTCTGCCTATCCCTCTCATCATTTTAAAGACCTCTATCAAGTCCCCCCTTAACCTTCTGCGCTACAAAGAATAAATCCCTAACTTGTTCAACCTTTCTCTGTAACTTAGATGCTGATATCCAGGCAACATTCTAGTAAATCTCCTCTGTACTCTCTCTATTTTGTTGACATTCTTCCTATAATTATGCGACCAAAATTGTACACCGTACTCCAAAATTGGCCTCACCAATGCATTGTACAATTTTAACATACATCCCAACTTCTATACTCAATGCTCCGATTTATAAAGGCCAGCACACCAAAAGCTTTCTTTGCCACCCTATCTACATGATATTCCACTTTCAGGGAACTGTGCACAGTTATTCCCAGATCCCTCTGTTCACCTGCATTCTTCAATTCCCTACCATTTACCATGTACGTCCTATTTTGACTTGTCCTGCCAAGATGTAGCACCTCACACTTATCAGCATTAAACTCCATCTGCCATCTTTCAGCCCACTCTTCCAACTGGCATAAATCTCTCTGTAGACTTTGAAAATCTACTTCATTATCCACAACCCCACCTATCTTAGTATCATCTGCATACTTACTAATCCAATTTACCACACCATCATTCAGATCATTGATGTACATGACAAACAACAGTGGACCCAACACAGATCCCTGTGGCACCCCACTAGTCACTGGCCTCCAACCTGACAAACAACCATCCACCATTACTCTCTGGCATCTCCCATTCAGCCACTGTTGAATCCATCTTGCTACTCCTCCATTAATCCCTAACCATTGAACCTTCTTAACCAACCTTCCGTGAGGAACCTTGTCAAAGGCCTTACTGAAGTCCATGTATACAACATCCACTGCTTTACCCTCATCAATTTCCCGAGTAACCTCTTCAAATAATTCAAGAAGATTAGTCAAACATGACCTTCCAGGCACAAATCCATGTTGACTGTTCCTAATCAGATCCTGTTTATCCAGTTGCTTATATATATATTATCTCTACGTATATTTTCCATTAATTTGCCCACCACTGACGTCAAACTAACAGATCCATAATTGCTAGGTTTACTCTTAGACCCATTTTTAAACAATGGAACAACATGCGCAGTACGCCAATCCTCCGGCACTATTCCCGTTTTTAATGACATTTGAAATATTTCTGTCATAGCCCCTGCTATTTCTATACTAACTTCCCTCAATTTCCTAGGGAATATTCTGTCCGGACCTGGAGACTTATCCACTTTTATATATTTTTAAAAGTGTCAGTACTTCCTCTTCTTTGATCCTCATAGTTTCCATAGCTACTCTACTTGTTTTCCTCACCTCACATAATTCAATATCCTTCTCCTTGGTGAATACCGAAGAAAATAAATTGTTCAATATCTCCCCCATCTCTTTTTGCTCTGCAGATAGCTGTCCGCTCTGACTCTCTAATGGACCAACTTTATCCCTCGTTATCCTTTTTCTATTAATATAGCTGTAGGAACTCTTAGGGTTTACTTTCACCTTACTTGCCAAAGCAACCTCATATCTTCTTTTAGCTTTTCTAATTTCTTTCTTGAGATTCTTTTTACATTCTTTATACTCCTCAAGCACCTCCTTTACTCCATGCTGCCAATAATTATTGTAGCTGTCTCTCTTTTTCCGAACCAATTGTCTAATTTCCCTTGAAAACCATGGCTCTTTCTAATTTTTACTATTTCCTTTCAACCGAACAGGGACATAAAGATTCTGTACTCTTAAAATTTCACCTTTAAATGTCCTCCATTTCTCTTCCACATCTTTCCCATAAAACAAACTGTCCCAATTTACTCCTTTTAAATCCTTTCGCATCTCATCAAAGTTAGCCTTTCTCCAATCAAAAAACTCAACCCTAGGTCCAGTTCTGACCCTCTCCATAATTAAATTGAAACTAATGTTATTGTGATCACTGGTCCCGAACTGTTCCCCCAACGCATACCTCTGCCACCTGACCCGTCTCATTTCCTAACAGGAGGTCCAGCACCGCCCCTTCTCTAGTAGGTACTTCTATGTATTGCTGCAAAAAACTATCCTGCACACACTTTACAAACTCCAACCCATCCAGCCCATAGTGACTAAAGGAAAGAATCATTGAAAGGATATGAATATCTGTCACTATAAGTACTACACAAGATTATGTTACTGTCACTAATACTCCGTAGTGTGTCACTCTATCAGTACTACCCCAGAGTGTCCCTTCATCAGTACTGCCCCACACTGTGTCACTCCATCAGAACTACCGCACAGGTTATCACTACATCAGTACTACCCCACAGTGCGACACTTCATCAGTACCACAGCGAAGTATCTCACCCCTAAAGTGTGTCACTCCACTAGTGCTAACATACGTGTTATCACTTCATTAGTACAACTGCACACTAGTGACACTACATGAGTATCACACCACAGCGTGTCATTCCATCAATTACGCAGCATACTTTTATCATTTAAAAATATAATTCGATTTTATAATTTAAAAAAGAAATTGGATAGGATTATGGATGGTAAATGAATGGAGGGTTATGGTCTGAGCGCAGGTAGATGGGACCAGGGGAAAATAAGTGTTCGGCACGGACATGTAGGGCCAAGATGGCCTGTTTCCGTGCTGTAGTTGTTACATTGTTATATGTTATATGTTATACTGTGTCACTCAATATGTAGTACAGTGTGTCACTCCACCAGTACTGCTCCACAGTGTGTCATTCCATCTGTACTACCCCACAGTGTGTCACTCCACCAGTACTGCTCCACAGTGTGTCATTCCATCTGTACTATCACACAGTGTACTACACCATCAGTCCTACCGCACCCCATGTGTCATTTCAAAAATACTACCTCTGAGTATCACTCCATCAGTACTTCATCTGAGTGTCACTCCATCAGTACTTCATCGAAGTGTCACTCCATCAGCACTACCCAACTGTTTTGTGCCTTCATCAGTACTACCCTCACTGTGTTGCTCCATCAGAACTAGCTCGTGTTACCACTCTATCACTGTTACACTACATTGTGTCACTCCATCAGTACCACGCCGAAGATTGTCACTCCATCATGAGTACACTAGAGTATATCACTCCATCAATGCTGCCATGCATTTGATCAGTTCATCAGTACTACTCCGCAGTGTGTCACTCCATCAGTACTTCCCCACAGTTTGTCACTGCATCAGCACGACCCCAGAGTGTGTCAGTCCCAGTACGACTTCATAGTGTGTCACACCATCAGTGCCACCCGACGTTTGTCTCTCCATCAGGACTACTCCACAGTGTGGCACTCCGTGAGTGCTACCACAAATCGTGTCAGACCATCAGTGAAGCTCTCCAGTATGTCACTACATCCGTACTTCCACACATTGTGTCAGTTCATCAGTAATAACCCGGCGTTTGTCCTATCCTACAGTGTGCCAATCCATCAGCCCCGTCACATAGTGACAGTCCATCATTACTATATCACAGTGTCACCCCGTCAGTACTATCCCACCGTATGCCACTAGATCAGTACTTACACACAGTGGATCACTCTATCAGCACTACCCCACAGTGTATCACTCCATCTGCACTAATCCACAGCGTGGCACTCCATCAATACTATCCCACAATGTAATAGTACATCAACGCTAGCGCACAGTGTGTCAATCCATCCTTACCACCACACAATGTCAAAGAAACGTCGAAACATGGAAAATAGGTACAGGAGTAGAGGCCATTTGGCCCTTCGAGCCTGCACCGCCATTCGATATGATCATGGCCGATCATCCAACTCAGTATCCCATCCCTGCCTTCACCCCATACAACCTGATCCCTTTAGCCACAAGGGTCACATCTAACTCCCTCTTAAATATAGCCAATGAACTGGCTTCAACTACATTCTATGGCAGAGAATTCCACAGATTCACCACTGTGTAAAACAATATTGTCTCATATCGGTCCTAAAAGACTTCCCTGTTATACTTAAACCGTGACCCCTAGTTATGGACTTCCCCCAACATCGGGAATAATCTTCCTGCATCTAGCCTGTCCAACCCCTTAAGAATTTTGTAAGTTTCTACAAGTCACTCCATCAGTACTACCACAGTGCGTGCATCCATCAGTACCACCCCAGCTTGGCATTCCATCGGTACCACCACAGTGCGCCACTCCATCAGTATCATCACAGTGTGTCACTCCATCAGTAACACCACAGCGTGTTCCTCCATCAGTACCATCTCACAGAATGTCAGTCCATCTGTACTACCCCCAGTGTGTCAGTCCGTTAGTACAACCCACAATGAGCCACATCATTAGTACTTCCCCACAGTGCTCACTCTATCATTACTGCTCCACAGTGAGTCCCTCCATCAGTGAGTCCCTCCATCAGTGCCACCACAGCGTGTCACTCCATCAGTACCACCACAGTGTATCACTCCATCAGTATCACCACAATGTGTCACTCCATCAGTACTACCACAGCGTGTCCCTCCATCAGTACCACCACAGTGTGCCCCACGAACAGTATTACAACAATGTTTCACGCCATCGGTACAACTACAGTGTGTCACTCCATCAGTACCACCACAATGTGTGACTCCATCAGTACCACCACAGTTTGTCACTCCACCAGTATCACCACTGTGTGTCACTCCATCAGTGCTTTTCTGCGTCAGTAGTACCGCAGTGTGTCACTCCATCAGTATCACCACAGTGTGCCCCTCCCTCTTTACCACCACAGTGTGTCACTCCACAGTACCACCATATAATATATCATTCCTTCAGTAGCACCACAGTGTGTCACTCCATCAGTAACACCACAGTGGGTCAATCCATTAGTACCATCTCACAGTGTATCATTCTACCAATACCAACACATAATGTGTCACTGCATCAATACCACCACAGTATGACAATCCATCAGTACCACCACGCAGTGTGGTACCACTGGAGTGTCGCTCTACAGGTATCACCACAGTGTCTCACTCAATCACTACCACCACAGTGTGTCACTCCATCATAAACACCACAGTGCGCCCCTCCATCAGTTCCACCACAGTGTGCCCCACCATTAATGCCAACACAGTATGTCACCCCATCAGTACCACCAGTGTGAGCCCCTCCATCAGTACCACCACACAGTGTGTCACTCCATCAGTACCACCACAGTGTGTCACTCAATCAGAAACAGCATAGTGTGCCCCTCCATCAGTACCACCAGTGTGTGCCCCTCCATCAGTACCACCACACAGTGTACCCCTCCATCAGTACCACCAGAGTGTGCCATTCCATCGGTACCACCAGAGTGTGTAATTCCATCATTAGCAGCACAGTGTGTCCCTCCATCAG
This sequence comes from Leucoraja ocellata, assembly GCA_036785375.1. Lineage (NCBI taxonomy): Eukaryota > Metazoa > Chordata > Chondrichthyes > Rajiformes > Rajidae > Leucoraja > Leucoraja ocellata. The sequence continues at coordinate 15,582 of JAWMAR010002494.1, forward strand.
TTTCACCACAATTTGTCCCACCATCAGTACCACCACAGTGTGTGTCTCCATCAATACCACCACAGGATGTCCCACGATCAGTACCACCACAGTGTGTCACTCCATCGGCACCATCACAGTGTGTCACTACATCCGTACCACCACAGTGTGTCACTCCATCAATACCACCAAGGTGTGTCTCTCAATTAGTATCAACACACTATGTCACTCCATCAGTACCAGCAGAGTGTGTCATTCCATCAGTACCACCACAACGTGTTTCTGCGTCAGTATCACCACAGTGTGTCACTCCATCAGTACCACCACAGTGTCTCACTCCATCATTAGCACCACAGTGTGTCACTCCATCAGTACCACCACAGTGTGTCACTCAATCAGAAACAGCACAGTGTGCCCCTCCATCAGTACCACCAGTGTGCCCCTCCATCAGTACCACCACACAGTGTGTCACTCCATCAGTACCACCACAGTGTATCCCTCCATCGGTATCATCACAATGTTTCACTCCATCAGTACCACCACAATGTGTCACTCCATCATTACCACCACAGTGGGTCACTCTATCATCATTACCACCACAGTGTGTCGTTCCGTCAGAACCACCACAGTCTGCCCCTACATCAGTAACACCAGTGTGTCACGCCAACAGTACCACCACAGTGTCACTCCATCAGTATCACCACAGTGTGTCACTCCATCAGTACTGCTACAGTGTGCCCCTGCATCAGTACCACCAGAGTGTATTTCTGCGTCAGTCCCACCACAGTGTAGCACTCCACCAGTACCACGACAGTGTCATTCCATCCGTATTACCAAGTGTTTTTCTGCGTCAGTAATACCACAGTATTTCACTCCATCACTATCAGCAACGTGTGTCTCTCCATCAGTAACCCCACATAATGTGTCATTCCATCAGTAGCACCACAGTGTGTCGCTCCATCTGTACCACCACAGTGTGTCACTCCATCCGTACCACCACAGTGTGGCACTCCATTAGTATCACCTCACAGTGTATCATTCTATCAGACCAACACATAATATGTCACTCCATCAATACCACCACAGTATGTCAATCCATCAGTACCACCACCAAGTGTGTCACTCCATCCGTACCACCAGAATGTTACTCCACAAGTGTCATCACAGTGTGTCACTCCATCAGTGCCAACACAGTGCGTCCCTCCAAACGTTTCACCACAGTGTGTCACTCCATCATTACTGCTACATTGTACCCCTGCATCAGTACCACCACAGTATCTTTCTGCGTTAATACCACCACAGCATATCACTCCATCAGTACCACCACAATGTGTCCCTCCATCAGTACCACCACATGTGTCACTCCATCAGTTGTACCACAGTGTATCCCTCCATCAGTACCATCGCATAATGTGTCATTCCATCAGTAGCGCCACCGTGTAACTCCATCAATACCACCACAGTATGACAATCCATCAGTACCATCACACGGTGTGTCACTCCATCAGTACCACCAGAGTGTCACACCACAGTTATCACCACAGTGTGCCACTCCATCAGTACCACCAGTGTGCCCGCCATCAGTACCACCACACAGTGTATCACTCAATCAGAAACACCACAGCGTGTCCCTCCATCAGTGCCACCACAGTGTGTCCCTCCATCAGTGCCATCACAGTGTGTCACTGTATCTGTACCACCACAGAGTATCCCTCCATCAGTATTCCTTCACAGTGTGCCCCAACATTAGTACCACCACAGTGTGTCACTCCAACATACCACCACAGTATGCCTTCCATCAGTACCACCACAGTGTGTCACTCCATCATAAACACCAGAGTGTGTCACTCCATCAGAAACACCAGAGTGTGTCCCTCCATCAGTACCACCACAGTGTGTCACTCAAGCATTACCACCACAGTCTGTCACTCCATCAGATACACCATAGTGTGTCACTCAAGCATTACCACCACAGTCTGTCACTCCATCAGATACACCATAGTGTGTCACTCAAGCATTACTACCACAGTGTGTCACTGCATCTGTACCACCAGTGTTTCCCTCCATAAGTACTGCTCCACAGTTTGCCCCACCATCAGTACCACCACAGTGTGTCACTGCATCTGTACCACCACAGTGTGTCCCACCATCAGTACCACCACAGTGTGTCACTGCATCTGTATCACCACAATGTTTCACTCCATCAGTACCACCACAGTGTGTCACTGCATCTGTATCACCACAGTGTGTCACTGCATCTGTACCATCACAGTGTGTCCCACCATCAGTACCACCACAGTGTGTCACTGCATCTGTATCACCACAATGTTTCACTCCATCAGTACCACCACAGTGTGTCTATCCATCAGTACCACCAGAGTGTGCTACTCCGTCAGTAAACATAGAACCATAGAAAATAGGTGCAGGAGTAGGCCATTCAACCCTTCGAGTGTTAGCCCATCACCACCAGAGAGTTACTCCATCAGTACTGCTCCACAGTACCCGAGATCTAAAGGCCCAAACAAAACTACTGGTCTACAGAACCGTTGTCCTCTCCACCCTGTTGTATGGAGCCGTCATGGACCACCTGCAGCAGGCACCTGAGAGCTCTGGCACAATAACATCAAAGATCATTACGAAAGTTTCTGAGGATCAGCAGCGGTGCCAAACACAACAACATCAGCGTTTTGGAGGAAGCGAACATGACCGGCATCACCACCACAATAACGCAGCACCAACTTCGATGGACTCGCCGTGTCATGCGCATGTCCAACACACGTCTCCCTAAACAAATCCTGTACTCCCAATTGAAGGAAGGTCATCGAGCCCCCGGCGGGCCAAAGCAACGCTTCAAGGCCAACATCAAGAACAGTTTGAGGAAATTCCACATCACATCAAGCAACTGGGAGCACATTGCACATTCCATCAGTAGCACCACAGTGTGTCGCTCCATCTGTACCACCACAGTGTGTCACTCCATCCGTACCACCACAGTGTGGCACTCCATTAGTATCACCTCACAGTGTATCATTCTATCAGACCAACACATAATATGTCACTCCATCAATACCACCACAGTATGTCAATCCATCAGTACCACCACCAAGTGTGTCACTCCATCCGTACCACCAGAATGTTACTCCACAAGTGTCATCACAGTGTGTCACTCCATCAGTGCCAACACAGTGCGTCCCTCCAAACGTTTCACCACAGTGTGTCACTCCATCATTACTGCTACATTGTACCCCTGCATCAGTACCACCACAGTATCTTTCTGCGTTAATACCACCACAGCATATCACTCCATCAGTACCACCACAATGTGTCCCTCCATCAGTACCACCACATGTGTCACTCCATCAGTTGTACCACAGTGTATCCCTCCATCAGTACCATCGCATAATGTGTCATTCCATCAGTAGCGCCACCGTGTAACTCCATCAATACCACCACAGTATGACAATCCATCAGTACCATCACACGGTGTGTCACTCCATCAGTACCACCAGAGTGTCACACCACAGTTATCACCACAGTGTGCCACTCCATCAGTACCACCAGTGTGCCCGCCATCAGTACCACCACACAGTGTATCACTCAATCAGAAACACCACAGCGTGTCCCTCCATCAGTGCCACCACAGTGTGTCCCTCCATCAGTGCCATCACAGTGTGTCACTGTATCTGTACCACCACAGAGTATCCCTCCATCAGTATTCCTTCACAGTGTGCCCCAACATTAGTACCACCACAGTGTGTCACTCCAACATACCACCACAGTATGCCTTCCATCAGTACCACCACAGTGTGTCACTCCATCATAAACACCAGAGTGTGTCACTCCATCAGAAACACCAGAGTGTGTCCCTCCATCAGTACCACCACAGTGTGTCACTCAAGCATTACCACCACAGTCTGTCACTCCATCAGATACACCATAGTGTGTCACTCAAGCATTACCACCACAGTCTGTCACTCCATCAGATACACCATAGTGTGTCACTCAAGCATTACTACCACAGTGTGTCACTGCATCTGTACCACCAGTGTTTCCCTCCATAAGTACTGCTCCACAGTTTGCCCCACCATCAGTACCACCACAGTGTGTCACTGCATCTGTACCACCACAGTGTGTCCCACCATCAGTACCACCACAGTGTGTCACTGCATCTGTATCACCACAATGTTTCACTCCATCAGTACCACCACAGTGTGTCACTGCATCTGTATCACCACAGTGTGTCACTGCATCTGTACCATCACAGTGTGTCCCACCATCAGTACCACCACAGTGTGTCACTGCATCTGTATCACCACAATGTTTCACTCCATCAGTACCACCACAGTGTGTCTATCCATCAGTACCACCAGAGTGTGCTACTCCGTCAGTAAACATAGAACCATAGAAAATAGGTGCAGGAGTAGGCCATTCAACCCTTCGAGTGTTAGCCCATCACCACCAGAGAGTTACTCCATCAGTACTGCTCCACAGTACCCGAGATCTAAAGGCCCAAACAAAACTACTGGTCTACAGAACCGTTGTCCTCTCCACCCTGTTGTATGGAGCCGTCATGGACCACCTGCAGCAGGCACCTGAGAGCTCTGGCACAATAACATCAAAGATCATTACGAAAGTTTCTGAGGATCAGCAGCGGTGCCAAACACAACAACATCAGCGTTTTGGAGGAAGCGAACATGACCGGCATCACCACCACAATAACGCAGCACCAACTTCGATGGACTCGCCGTGTCATGCGCATGTCCAACACACGTCTCCCTAAACAAATCCTGTACTCCCAATTGAAGGAAGGTCATCGAGCCCCCGGCGGGCCAAAGCAACGCTTCAAGGCCAACATCAAGAACAGTTTGAGGAAATTCCACATCACATCAAGCAACTGGGAGCACATTGCACTGGACAGGTGCTCCTGGAGGAAATCCGTGCAGCAAGGAGCAACACAACACACAATGGAACTATGACGTGTCGCAGAGACAAAGCGACAGCACAGTATGGAGAGAGAGAATGGGGCTCGACGACTACCAACCACCGCCAGTCTACAATGCCCACGTTGCAAAAAGGTGTGTGGATCACGGAACGCCCTGTACTAAATCTGCAGACCCACAAGTAGACGATCCTATGGCGAGGAGAGTACAGTCTAACTCGCTCCGAATGGCCGCCGATGACCAACACACAGTGTGTCCCTCCATCGGTACCGCCGCAGTGTGCCTCTCCATCAGTACCAACACAGTGTGCCTCTCCTTCAGTACTACCACAGTGTGTCTCTCCTTCAGCATCACCACAGTGTGTCCCTCCATCAGCACCACCAAAGTGAGTCACTGCGTCAAGGCTGCCCCATTTCCATCCCTCCATCAGTACTATCTCACTTGTGTCACTCTATCAGTGGACGGAGAGAGGGCAGCCCTGTGTAGATCAATAGAGAGCGTAGGAGAGAGAGAGAGTAAAAGTTCTGAGAGAGTGACATCAGGAGGGAGAGTGAAAGAGGGGAGGGAGAGGTGCTGCATCATTCGCCGTTTTATTTAGGTTTAGGATCATTCTGAGGCGGCAATGTTTCTGTTCTCTGAGTGGCGTGAGTCTTTGGGTCGTTCCTCCTCAGAGGTGATGAAGACAGAGAATGTTATTGTCCAATAGTATAGTCAAATCTATTCCAGGCAAGCATGGAGTGAATGGTTACCGGGGTCAGCCAGCGGGGGTGGGGGGTTGAGGTCACAGTCAGTGAAGCCGCGATCATATTGAGTGGTGAAGCAGTGTGGGAAGGGGGGGGGGGGCATTTGACTCCGACGTGATCTGTTGAACTAATTCCTCAACCTGTGGACAAAGGTCGCCCAGTCCAGTCTACCTTCAAACTGGGCACCAGAAGCCCTCAGAGGGTCCGTGGAATTTGGCATTGCCTTGCTGAGTTAAACGGATTGAAGGAAATCAGACAAACAACATGAAGTGGAGAGTTGGATCTGATGGAGTTTGAAACATACCCTTTGCTGGAACAATGCCGCCCGCCCTCCCGCTCCCAATTTCCATCCCTCAGTATCTATCGCCACAATTCCCAGTCTTTGAAGTTTCTCAATCAATTCCCTGAATAAATCACCATCTGTCTGTCTGTCTCAGCAGGGATTTCATGTGGCTGATGTCATCTGTTTGTGAATCATTTCAAGTATCTATTTTTAAACCCTGTTGAAACTTCACTCTCCCGCTGGAGACGGAAAATGGTATAAAATCTCCAGGAATGTTCTGCCTCAGCATTTCTTTCCGAGACATTACCGGTAGCTCACGGGGGCACGTCGCTGCGCAGAGAGAATGGGACAGCAATATTGGGAATATGCAGACGTGGAGAAAATCCTGTACGTGATCATTGCTGCCGTTGGCGTCCCTGGTAAGTGAGCAGAACAATTCAAGTTTTATAACTCCATCCGTGTGTTAACCGGTGTTGACCTGATTCTCATCATGTTACAAGTTCCCAACTGATGATCGGTGTACAAGAATATGTGAAGAATATCAATCCTCTCTGTGAAATATTTTTGAATTAACGCGGCTATGATTTTTCTTATTTTTAGACAGCTGAAACTAAGCCTCTTTTTCTCTCACTGCTGCCGGCCGGGAGCCACTAGAATGTTGTTCTGGCCTTCAGTGGCACCTTGCCCAGAGTGTCCCCAGTGCTCGGGACAGGCAGACAGGCAGCTCCTCGGGACGGTGTGACTGGGGGAGAGGGGTTCACATTGTGAAGTTCACTGTGACTGAGTTATTGATCAGAGTGAACAGCCGCTCCTGTGGACACTGTGTCTCACTGTGGAGTCAGTCTGTCACATTGTGATTCCACCCACAGCCTGTTGGCCAATAATTGGAACGATCTCCTGGACCAGTGGCCGCGGATCTACCGGCGTGTGTGTGTGTGTGTGTGTGTGTGTGTGTGTGTGTGTGTGTGTGTGTGTGTGTGTGTGTGTGTGTGTGTGTGTGTGTGTGTGTGTGTGTGTGTGTGTGTGCGTGTGTGTGTGTGTGTGAGTGTGTGTGCGCGCGCGCGCGTGTGTGTGTGAGTGTGTGTGCGTGCGTGTTGTTACGGGACTGAACTCACTGTGGAATGAATCCATTAACGGAGCCATTCTGCTGCCGGATTGTAAGTTGTCCCTGCCTTCTCTCTGGGAGCCTCCTCGCCTCCATCAAATGCCGAGTTCCCAGAGCCCTTGTTAAACGCGGCCGATCACGGTTAACTCTGTGAAGGTAGACACAAGTGCTGTAGAAACTCAGCGGGTGCAGCAGCATCTATGGAGCGAAGGAAATAGGCCACGTTTCGGGCCGAAACCCTTCTTCAGTCTTAACTCTGTGAAACCGGCCCCATCAGAGACTGTGAGCAGCAGCAGGGTTAACTATAGAAAGGAACATTGCGCCTATTTTAGCGGGTGATTGCTCGTTCCCTCCCCGCCCTTTGCCCCACCCGTCGCCTTGTCTTTTCTCCCCAGAAGCAGGCGGGCAGGTCGGACACAGTCGGAGCCGGCTCTGACATTTTTAAACTTGCAGCAGCCGCGCACCGTCACCAACACTTTTGATCTTGAGCTGAAAGCCGAGCCGGTGTTCAGTCCCGGAGAACGTGTTGAGTAAATGCTCAGTGTCCGTTCCCTTGTCTTTCCGCAGTGAATTTAGTGGCGATTGTGATCCTGTCCCGGGGAACGTGCGGCCTCTCCACCTGCACCACTCGCTACCTGGTGGCCATGGCAGCGGCCGATCTACTGGTCCTGATCACCGAGGTCATTTTGTATCGGCTCCGATATCATTACTTTTATTGGAGTTTCCTGTCCATCACCCCTGTGTGCCGTGTTAACGATGTACTGACGTCTGCAGCTATAGAATGTTCTGTCTGGTTCACCGTCACTTTCACCTTTGATCGGTTTGTCGCCATTTGTTTGCAGAAGCTGAAAACTAAATATTGCAGCGGGAAAACCGCGGCTGTGGTTCTGGCAACAGCCGGCGTTCTACTCTGTCTGAAAAACATTCCCCGCTACTTCACACTGGAACCCTGGACAATCATCGACAATGTCCCGTGGGGTTGTGACCTGGTGGATAGTTATTTCACTGACCCCGGGTTGGTGGCATTTGACTGGTTCGACACGGTTTTAACTCCACTCCTCCCTTTCGCTGTAATCCTGCTGCTCAACGCTCTGACAGTACGCCACATTTTAGTGGCCAATCGGGTCCGTAAGGGGCTGAGGGGTGAGAGCAAGGGGGAGAACCGCAGTGACCCGGAGATGGAGAGCAGGAGGAGGTCTGTGGTTTTACTATTCACCATCTCCAGCAGTTTCATCCTCCTGTGGATGACGACGGTTGTAGACTTCGTCAATTATCAGATCACAGGGATTGGAAATGACATGAATGATTCTCAATGGATCTTTAGAGACGTCGGGTTTTTGCTGAGTAATCTCAGCTGCTGCACCAACACATTTATTTACGTGGTGACCCAGTCCAAGTTCAGGGAGCAGCTGAAGAACACGGTGAAATATCCACTCACCTCAGCGCTTCGGCTCATTCATAAATCCGCGCCCTGAGCGCATCCATCCATCCCAGAGGCGGCCGCAGTCTCTCCGCTCCGAGCTCCGGCTCCTGACATTCACCACCGGAGCCATGAGGGAGGGAGTAGCTGCCAAACTTTGACTGGAAAGATACCCTAGCAGGGATCAGAGAGAGTGGAACAACAGTGGCAGGTGGTTCTGGGAATAATACAGAAGGTGCAGGATCCGTCCATTCCCAAGAGGAAGAAAGATTCCAAGGGGAGTGAGTGAGTAAGGGGCGACCGTCTCTAACAAGGGACGTCATGAAAATAAAAGAGAAGGAGTACAACGTAGCAAAGATGAGCAGGAAGCAAGATGATTTGGTAATGTTTAAAGAACAACAGAGAATACAGGGAAAAAGATGAGATACGAAGCTAATCTAGACAAGAATATAAAACAGGATAGTAAAAGCTTATTTAGGTATGTGAAGCGGAATAAAACATAGTTCAGAACAAAGTAGAGTCCTTGAAAATAGAAGCGGGTGAATTTAGTATAGGAAACAAGGAAATGGCAGATGATTTGAACAGGTACTTTGGATCTGTCTTCACTAAGGAATACGCAAACAATCTTCCTGACGTACCAGTGGCCAGAGGATGTGGGGTGACGAAGGAACTGAAGGAAATCCACATTAGGCAGGAAATGGTGTTGGGTGGGTAGACTGACCGGATAGGGGTACGAGAAAGGAGGAGGGGAGGAGAGGAGATAAAAAAAACAACAGGTACATGGTTAGTTTTACCGTTAAATCTATATTACTAAAACTCTGTTCTTGACCGCCTTTGCGATCTGTGGTGCGATTTCCGAGAGAACGCCGCCACCTACGGCCGTCATTTTTGGCCACCTCGCTTAGAGCCCCCCTCTGCCGCATTTTTCCCGTCGATGAAATATGACCGAGATATTAATGTTTTTACAGCATTCCCCATTCTCTCTGCTGCCCCCGCTGGCAGCAGGGGGAGGGAGGGACTATAAAACCAGGAAGTGTCCTGCTTCAATCACTTTCTTCCGGACCACGAGTGAAAAGGTCACGGCTCTCTGAGCTGCGGCTCTACTCTAAGGTGAGTCCCCTGCATATGCTTTTTCAGCCAATTGGTCTGTTGTTCACCATTCACCATGGTCTGAAGTTTCTTGGCACATTTGTATTGAAAATAAAAAGCATTTGCAAATTTGTCTATCTATATTGTCTTGGAAATGTGGATTGAACATGAACTGCATTTGTATATTCGTCTATATATATTGTCTTTGAAATGTGTATTGAAAATAAAAAGCATTTGCAAATGTGTCTATCTATATTATCTTTGAAATGTGTATTGAACATGAAATGCATTTGTATACCCGTCTTCAGGTGACTAAAGCATGATGTCCGTATTGTCTTTGAAATGTTTATGTAAATTGAAATGCATCTGTTGCAACGTTTTCACGCGGAATAAAGCTTTTTATTTGGACCAGAACTGTGTTTACATTTAAAATTGGCGCTCATTTTGTGATTTTGGCGGTTGCAAGATGGCGGCGATGACGTCGTTTCTGATGATCGGTAAGCCGGTGGCGATGACGCCATTTCCGGTCGGAGGCAAGATGGCGGCGATGAAGTCATTTCCGGTCGGAGGTAAGATGGCGCTGCCTGCTGAAGGCGGAGTGCACGAGGTCTTGAATAATTCTATAGAACTGGTAAATGTTGTGTGTTTGTTGCAGCAAAAGCTGCATTGTCTTTCAGCAAAAGCTGCATTGTGTTTCAGCAAAAGCTGCATTGTGTTTCAGCCACAGACTACAACAGGATTTGAAGATTCGTTCAAATATTCGGCTGCTTTCTCTATGGTAAGTATGTGTTTGTTGGACGTTATTTAATAGCAGCAGTTTGTTTCAGCAAAAGACTCTACCGCAGGATTTGAAAATAATAATAATAATAATAATAATCTTTATTGTCATTGTACAAGACAACGAAATTTTGTTGGAGCAGTCCTCCAGCTGCACAGGAATATGAGTATAAAAATACGTTTAAAAAAAATTAGTTTTGCACAGTGTATTTTAGTGTTTTTGTGTGTGTGTGTGTGTGTGTGAATATATACATATATATATGTGTGTGTGTGTGAATGTGTGTGTGTGTGTGTGTGTGTGAATATATGTGTGTGTGAATATATATATGTGTGTGTGTGAATATATGTGTGTGTGTGGGAATGTATATCTGTGTGTGTGTGTGAAAATATGTATATGTGTGTGTGAATATATATATATGTGTGTGTGTGTGTGAATATATATATGTGTGTGTGTGAATATATATATATATATGTGTGTGTGAATATATATCTTTATTTATAGAGCACTTTAAAAACAACCACTGTTGCAACAAAGTGCTGTACATGACTAATCATGGACAAAAAAAAAATTCACACGACAATAAAAACATTAAAAGAGAAAGTACAAACAATGAAATTAAAAACATTAACAGCACTAAAATATGAGCAAAGTCTCAAGCAGGGTCAAAAGCCAAGGAAATAAATGTGTTTTAATATGGTTTTGAAGATGGACAGTGAGGGGGCCTGTCTGATGTGCAACGACAGAGTGTTCCATAGCACCGGAGCAGCAACAGAGCTGCTATTGCTCTATCCCCTCTGAGCGTCCGCTTAGACCTCGGTACCTCCAGGAGCAGCTGATCAGCTGACCTGAGGCGCCGGGCAGGAGCGTATGGATGAAGCAGCTCAGAGAGGTAAGGCGGGGCGAGCCTATTTAAAGATTTAAAAACAAATAAAATAATTTTTAAATGAACTGGAAAGTACACCGGGAGCCAGTGGAAGGAGGCCAGAATTGGCGATATGTGCTCCCTCTTTCGAGTTCCAGTTAAAAGTCGAGCAGCAGCATTTTGAACCAACTGGAGACGAGCCAGGGAAGATCGAGCAACTCCAAAATAGAGTGCGTTACAGCAATCCAGCCTAGATGTGATAAAGGCATGGATTACTGTCTCAAAATGCTGCCGCTCAAGGATGGGCTTCACCTTTGCCAGCTGCCTTAGGTGAAAGAAGCTCGACTTAACCACCGCGCCTATTTGATGATCTAATTTAAAATCACTGTCCATCCTAAAACCCAGGTCCAAAACTGTCGGCTTCACAGACCATGCCAGGGGACTGAAGTCAACAGGGGGAGGTTCACGGCAGCCATTTGGACCAAACAATATCACCTCTGTCTTCTTTTCATTAAATCCTAGAAAGTTTAGGGCCATCCAGGACTCAATGTCCTCAAGACAAGACAGAAGTGATTTGACAGAAAAGGCATCTTCCTTCCTCAGCGGCATATATAGTTGGCTATCATCAGCATAACAATGAAAAGAGATGCCATGCTTTCTAAGAATGGAACCCAGAGGAAGTAAGTACAGTGAGAAAAGCAGGGACCCTAAAATTGAGCCCTGTGGAACCCCATATGACAGAGGAGCGGAGGAGGATTCAAAAACAGCAAGGCTTACACACATAGTTCTGTCTGCCAGATAAGACCTGAACCATCCCAGGGCGCTGCCACAAATGCCCACTAGGTACTGTAACCGAGATATTAAGATACGATGGTCCACTGTATCAAAGAAGGCAGATAGTTCCAGCAGGACAAGAACCACATAATTGCGTTCACTCGATGACAGGGTGTAGGATGCAAAAGCAATAGACTTTTCCTGCCCGTCATTCATTATGTAGGAGATCACTGCACCTACACCATAACTTGAATCATCACAGACAAGTTTCATCTCGCGTGTCGTGTCGTTGTGAACAAGAAGTTTGCCATTGTTAAGTTCTCCTTGCAGATGACAAATGCACGTTGCAGTTCCTTTCCCCACGACCATTTCACATTTTATATATCAGAGTATGTAGTGGCTTTAGCACAGTTGCTAAATCTGGAAGGAATCGTGAATAGAACTTCACCATCCCACGGAATGAACGTAACTCTGACACATTGTTGGGTTTTGGAGCATTTACTATTGCTTCAACTTTCGCCTTCACGGGGCGAAGTATGTTGTCAACTCCTTTGAGTCCAAGGTAGACCGACTTTGACTGTGCAAATGTACATTTACGTTGTCGCAGTTTGACATTGTGGCAGTTCAGTCGTGTGAGAAGTTGTTCAAGGATTTCCAGATGTTCTACCGTGCCTTCTGTGAATATCACAGGTCATCCTGGTTGCACACATAGTGTGGAATGCCTTGTAACATTTTGTCCATCACAGCCTGGAAATGTTTTGGGGAAGATTTCACACCGTAGGGCAGCTTTGCACATGAATGCAAGTCCTAATGTGTGTTGATAGTCAGGTACTGCTGACTTTCCTTGTCAACATTGAGTTGGGCATAAGCGTGAAACAAGTCCAGCTGAGTGAAGACTCTTGCTTCGCTAACTTCTGCGTAAAGTTTTTGCGAGGTTGGTAACGGATGTTATTTGTCATCAACGGCTTGGTTGATTGTGACTTTGAAGTCACCACATAATCGAACAGTTTTGTCGGCCTTGGGTACGGCCACAATTGGCAATGCCCAGTTACTCTGGTCTGTCTTCACAAGTACTCCCTTACGCCCTAATCTGTTGAGTTCTACCTCCACTTGGTGCTTTAGTGCATATAATACAGGTCTTGGTCGACAATGAAATAGTGTTCACATCTTGCCTAAGTGGAATGTGTGCATAGTACCCTGTTATTTGCATGTACCAGTAAGCAAAAAATGTTTGCATGTTTGTTTGTAACGTTTTCATGATGTGTTTTGGACAAATCGACTCTGAAAATGTTCTTAAAGTCTAACTCTATTCTAATCAGCCAATCATTTGACAGGAGGGTTGGTTTATTTCTGTAGCTGACCACTATGACGGGCAGTGTTACAGACTGACCATAATGCTGAACTTTACAGCTCATTTGTCCACAAGTCTCCAAAACGTCGCCCGAGTAGGTTGTCAGCTTGACCTTACTCTCAAACAATGGTGTCTGTGGGAACTGTGTTTAGTTCAGGTCTTTGCTCATGACCGAACAATCTGCTGCCGCGTCAATACACGTATCCTTTAACTGTTCATTCATCAATAGTTTTGTACGAAAGTCCTTGCATTGGTTGGTCAAGGCCTATCTATTTTGTTTTCATAAATGGTGTATAATCCAAGTTCATTTCTATCTGAGTTCATCTCCAGGTTGTGAACTAATTTCTGGTGTTGTCGCTTGATTCCCGCAGTTTGTTGGTTTCCTGTGTTATGTTTGGCCCGACATGCTGGGGTGATATGGCCTTTTTTTCTAGCAGTTATAACACTTGGCCATTTTGAACTGATAAAATTGGGATGAGTGATTACCTTTGCAACGATAACAACTGGCTGAACTCGCCATACTTTGGTTTTGGTTTAACACCTCTTGCTTTGACCATAGGCACTGCCTTGTGACTCTAAACGGTCACTGCAGTCCGTGGTGGACGAAACTCGCGAGCAATCTTTGATGCCATCTCCATTGTTGCCAATCTTGCATGCTTTCTCGATTGTAAGATCTGGAGTGTTCACGAGTTTGGACTGAATTCGTTCATCCACTTGACGACCACAAACAAATCTGTCGCGTAATGCGCATCCGAGAAAGGCTCCAACGTTACAGCGCAAAGTCACGTTTTTCAAGGCAAAAGGGTACAAATTGATTGTCTCATCCAGCTTCTGGTTTATAGTGCCAAATATATACCTTTCTGCAATTTCCAGAGGCTTTGGTTGAGGTGCTCCTGCAACTTCTTTATAATGTCAATGACTGTCATGTCGTTTTGCCTTTAAGGGTGCAAGGTGATTCACGAGTGTGCCGTACACTTCAGGACCGATCTTCGTGAGCAGAATCGCTGTCATGCGTTCGCAAAGGGCCTTATTTGTTTCAGCCACTATGTCTCCTTCACCACTAAACTCCATTATGTTGTATGCCGTTAAAAACATGTTTGCTCTCTCCACATGGGAGCTGAACGTCTCTATACACTTGTCAACATTGCCAAGGTTTCCAATATAGCCCGTGGACGCTGCATCGTGTCGTTCTCTTCTATTTTGTCCGTTAAATGTATCCTTTTTCCTGTCTGTTCCGGTTTATCAATTCACCTAACACTTAGCTGTACAAAGGCTCAGCTTGAGCAACTCGACAAAAAAAATCATACACAAACCCAAGGACGATATCTTGCCACACAGACACAACATAGAGAGCGCATGACAAATTATCGACGATTTGTCCAGCTGCTGTTTGAAACTACAGTCCCCCGCAGAGAAGGGTCTGCGGCCTATCGTGCCCAGCTCGCAAACAACTGCGGCACACTCCGTATTTACTGTTTAAAACGTTAAACAATACTGCATGTTGCACAACAGTCCTGCATTGTATTTAAAGGATGAGTTCACAATTCTATCCCATCCTCGTCGCCAATTGTATTATATTCCGGACGCAAGAATGAGTAACAAATTACACTCAGGTTGCCTGGATCACGAGAGAGATGTTTACTACCCAACATCCCCTGTTTATTTTGAACACCAACGCATTAACGTATATGTATGAATATGTATGAATACATTACACTGGTGAAACGTTATAGAAACATAGTGACATAGACAATAGGTGTAGGAGTAGAGGCCATTCGGCCCTTCGAGCCTGCACCGCCATTCAATATGATCATGGCTGATAATCCAACTCAGTATCCTGTACCTGCCTTCTCTCCATACCCCCTGATCCCTTTAGCTACAAGGGCCACATCTAGCTCCCTCTTAAATATAGCCAACGAACTGGCCTCAACTACCTTCTGTGCCAGAGAATTCCAGGGATTCGCCACTCTGTGTGAAAAATGTTTTCCTCATCTCGGTCCTAAAATATTTCCCCCTTATCCTTGGTGCGCAGGAGGATGACGGGTGACCTTATAGAGGTGTAGATATTCATGAGAGGTCTAGAATGGCCAGATTCACACTATTGCCCTGGTTAGGGGAATCGAGGACCAGCGGACATATGTTCAATATTAAGGGGGAAATATTTAATTGGATTTCGAGGGGTGACTTTTTCACACTAAGGGTGGTGGGTGTATGGAACAAGTTGCCACACGAAGCAGCTGAGACTGGGACTATCCCAACAACTAAGATACATTTAAACGAGTACATGGATAGGTCTGGTTTGGAGGGATATGGACCAAGCGCAGGCAGATGGGACCTGTGTAGCTGGAGCATGTTGGTCGGTTGGGCCAAGTTGGGCCAAGCGCCTGTTTCCACTGTCTTATCACTATGACTCCTTGACTCTTAAAGTGTCAATAATTAGGGGTTAATTAGAGAATGTATTAAATGATTGAAAAGGAAAAGGAAATACATTGACACATGAAGGGGCATCTTGTTGGTCTAGAAGGCAAGAGAGGAGGGAAGCCTAGCACATGTAAACAACAGTGAGATGTGTACTTGAAGTCCTGTCAAGCGCAGAGCCACGGACCAGCGCAAAGATTCACATTTTGGACTATTTGCATTCGAGGGACCAAACGACCTCCTTTGATGCTGAAAAACCTGCTTGATTCCAACATCCTGCCAATCGACCTCTATTGCCGCAGGTCAATGGCAACCTTCATATGTATCTCACCCTCATTTGTCCCAAACTAACGTGTGTGGGTTAACGTTGTGCTGATATCGTATTAATCACACACTGAGTGGTTTCTTTATCGTCCGACAATTCGCGGTGAGTGGATGGATCCTGACACTAACACTCGGCCAGTCACACGGTGAGCAGCGCATGTCTGACATTAACCGGATTCAGAGGGAATAGACTGGCGTAAGCCTGCGAGCCCTCTAGTGGACATGTAGTGGAATAACAGGGCTGTTGAACTCAACCAGTTCCTCACTGGATTCCTAGTTAGATTTCCAGAAGGCCCCACCAGAAAACGTGGTTGGATTTTTCAACGCAGCGGCTGTATTGGATCTCGCAAATTTAGGTGAAGTTATACGTCGCGATTCGTAAGTCAATCATAGAAGCATTTAAGCATAGAGTGCTACAGCGAAGAAACAGACCATTCGGCCCAACATGCCCACACCTGCCAACATATCCCAGCTACACGTCCCACCTGCCTGCATTTGGTCCATATACTTCAAACCTGATCTATCCACGTACCTATCCATATACTTTTTAAATTATGGGATATTCCCAGCCTCAACTACCTCCTCTGGTAGGTTGTAGCATACACCCACCAAACTGTGTGTGAAAAGGCTATCCCTCATAAACCTACTAAACCTACATCCTCTGGACCTCGATTCGCCTCATCTGGGTTTAAGAGATGCTGTGTATAAAACTGAACTATTCCCACCATGATTTTGTACATCTCTATAAGATCACCCCTCATCATCCTGCGCTCCACGGAATAGAGACCCAGCCTACTCAACCTCTCCCTGAGCCAAGACCCACTAGTCCTGGCAACATCCAACAATTGTTGGAAGTGGAAGCAGATTTTGGAATTACATTGTAAATACGTTTTCTGTTGTTTGGAGTTTGTTACTAATCAGTCAGCAGTTATTGGCGAATCGGCGAGAGACCAAGATTCTCCGCAGTGTCTCATTTGAATGATCGGACTTTGTAAGATGTGCCGGGTGCGTTCATTCCCTGTGTGATGAATCTCTCCGTAATCTTTCCCCGTGAGCACACCATGTGATGCTGGCATTGTGTTATTGCATTGTATTTTATTAATTTAGTTTAGTTTACAGATACAGCTTGGACACAGGCCCGCAGATTCCACGAGGACGATGAATGTTCATCCGGTTACGCCAGCTACACGTTCGCATTCACACACTCACTGCAAAATCGGAATAATTCACACAGTCCAATTAATCTGAAAACTCGCATATTTTTGTGATGTGGGAGGAAACCAGAACACCCGGATGAAACCCGCGCGGTCACAGAGCTAATGTACAAACTCCCCAGACAGCACCCGAGGTCAGGATAAATGCCCGGTCTCGTGCGCTGTGAGGCAACAACAATATCAACGGTGTCACTGTGCCGCCCTTGAATACGTTGCGTCTGTATCACGTCAGTATACTCAACATGTGCCTAAGTGGACAAGGTATCAGATTCGTTAACTGCCCGAGTTACTCTAAGTACATTCTGCGCTGCATACAGTATTTATATCTCAGATCTTCTGTATAGTGTGTCGGGGGCGATACCGTTCGTCGAAAGGGAGACAAAATATGCGGATAATTAGATGATTCAATGAAACGAGGACAATTTTCCACACAAGATGTGGCGTAGAATGTAACAGGATGCCGAACACGGTGGGAGAGGCAGCAACTTTTCACGATTGAATAGCGCGGTGGCATGGTGGCGCAGCAGTAGAGTTGCTGCCTCACAACGGCAGAGACCCGGGTTCGATCCTGACTATTGATGTTATCCGCACTGAGCTCATGCGTTCTTCCAGGCGCCGCCAGGTGTTATCTCATATAACCATATAACAATTACAGCACGGAAACAGGCCATCTCGACCCTTCTTGTCCGTGCCCAACATGTATTCTCCCCTTGTCCCATATACCTGCGCTCAGACCATAACCCTCCATTCCTTTCCCGTCCATATAAATATCCAATTCATTTTTAAATGATAAAAACGAACCTGCCTCCACCACCTTCACTGGAAGCTCATTCCACACAGCCACCACTCTCTGTGTAAAGAAGTTCCCCCTCATGTTACCCCTAAACTCCTGTCTCTTAATTCTCAAGTCATGTGCCCTTGTTTGAATCTTCCCTACTCTCAGTGGGAAGAGCTTACCCACGTCAACTCTGTCTATCCCTCTCATCATTTTAAAGACCTCTATCAAGTCCCGCCCTTAACCTTCAGCGCTCCAAAGAATAAAGCCCTAACTTGTTCAACCTTTCTCTGTAACACCTTTCTCCGGGAGCTGCGGTTTCCCGCAACACTCCAAAGAGGTACAGGTTGAGCCTAGTTTGTAGGATAGTGCTACTGTACGGCGTTCACTGATCGGCGCGGACTCGGTGGGCCAAAAAGCCCGTTTACATGCGGTATCTCCTAAAACCCAATAAGATACGTACTTGGAGTGTTCGTCCACAGGGTTACGGACCAAGTGATGAAAGGTGAATCTTCGGCATCACTGACTAGCAGGTTCGGTAGCAATGTTATAAACCACCAGGTACAGTGACCGGACACCACACTGGTTCAGTATGAATTACAATGGGCGGGAATGAGCTGCCTTGAAGGAAGTTCAGCTCAACACAATCCACAAACGGGACCTCAACATCACTGCGTTTGTGCGGATTCAGACTCTGAGCCGTTTCATTCAGTTTCCTGCTCGGTTGCCGTGTACAAAATAATTGGGATGGAGGTGATGTGAATATATTTCAGACCCCTAAGTGCACTCTGTCGACCATTGATGCAATGTTTTAGGCACCGACTGTTGTAGATTCCTCGATGATGGGGAAGTCAATACCCGTGATGGATTGGGCAGTGTTAATCACATGTTGCAATCTCCTTCGCTCCTGGCATTCGGGTCGCCGACCCATGTCGTGATGCAACCAGACAACATGCTCTCTACTGTACACTTGTGGAAGTGGAAGAGAATACTCGACGACATACCGATATCCGCAATCTTTTCAGGGAGTAGAGGTGCTATAATTGCATCAATGTTCTGGATCCAGGAAAGATATTCAAAGACTTCCACTCACGGGCATTTGCAGCTTTTGCCTCTCTCCACCATCGCCAAGTCGTTCTAGACTGGTTTGTGGGCCCTCATACTTCCTGCTCCAACGTACAGAATCAGATCCTTGGTCTTCCTGCGTTTGAGAGCATGGTTGCTGTGCTTGAACCGTGGGCATATAATAGATGGTGGTGTCGCCCAGAATGTTGACGCCCATTGTGAGGTAGGGGATATGCTGATTTTAGTTTCCAGTGCATTCCTGAAATACGATTGATTGGAGTCACCGCAGATGATGAGCAGGGCATCAGGGTCTGGTGCTTACAGAGAGTACACGACGGAGTATAATTGTCCAGAGCCACATTGGCGTTGACTTTGGGTACTATGTAGACCACCGACACGATGGTAGAGGTGAATTACCCGGTCGGTTACTTAGTGAACTGTTATTCCAGGTGGTCTCCCGAACTATACACATCATATTTGAGACCAAACTTGGATTACAATACAAAGTTCTGGTCGTCCAGCGATTGGAACAAATACATGAAATTCAAAATGGCGCAGGTAGGAATCATAAAACTGTTACCGGGGCGGAAGTGTTTGAGATTTAAGGAGAGCAGGGACAGGTTGGAACGTTTTCACCGGACAGTAGGCGATTGATGGGTGACATTACAGAGGTATATTTCACCATCGGGGGCAGGGAAACGGTAGACAGTTACTGTCGTATTTCGAAGCCTGTGCAGTCTAAAGCTGTAAGACACCAGAGTGGATAGATTCGGGAGATACTGAGAGGCAACACTTTTTACAAAGGCAGTTGTGGTGAGGTGGAATGGCTGCAAGCGGAAGCTGAAGAGATGGTTTCGATTACAAGGTGTAAGAGACATTTCACGAGTATATGGATCGAAGTGGTTGGAAGGCTATGGAGAAATCGTGGGCAAGTTGGGCTAGATTGGTTGGACATTTTATGTGACGTTGACTGCTGTTTCCGCAACATCTTCCTTCATGGTGTGCCTATAACTCTATAAATAGCATCGTTATTGTGTGACTGTAAGATTATCTGAAATTATGTAGATAGTCACCCACATTGTGTTTCAAGGACTGTCCACGTTTGGGTACGAGTTGAATCCCGCGTACATAGAAACATAGAAACATAGACAATAGTTGCAGGAGTTGGCCATTCGGCCCTTCGAGCCTGCACCGCCATTCAATATGATCATGGCTGATCATCCAACTCAGTATCCCGTACCTGCCTTCTCTCCATACCCTCTGGTCCCCTTAGCCACAAGGGCCACATCTAACTCCCTCTTAAATATAGCCAATGAACTGGCCTCGTACGTTCGTTAAAAAGAACCTTTTATTGATTAACATTTATTATTAATCGAAGCGAGCTGCTCGAAGGTCAGTTACAGATTCCTGAACTATGATGCACTGATCTATTCCTGGAGAATAATTCCTGCGTGTTATGCAATATCGAGGTTTTAAAGTATGGGGACATCCAGTGGCCGGCGTGTGAACTGCAAGTAATCGCGGCCTCACAAACGTCTTGTAAACGGTAATATAACGTCCCATCATCTGCGCTTAATGTAGTTAAACTAGTGAAAGGCATTGTGACAAAATCTTCATTACAATCTTAACGACCCTCGACTCCAAATTCAGAGAAATATGACGTGAACTCCTCGATCTCCCCGGGCTGCTGTACTCCGCAGGGTCGAATAGATCATTGAGAAGGACGTGGCATGACTTACCAAAATAATCACAAATAAACAAATACCTATATTACTAAAACTAAGATCTTGACCACTTTCGACTAACTGTTTCGTGGTTTCCGACGGAATGCTGCCACTTACGGCCGACATTTTTGGCCACCTCGCTCAGCGTCCACCTCCGCCAGATTGGACGGGAGGATTTTTCCCATCGATGAAAAATCAGAGAGATATTAATGATTTATTTTAAAAATCGCCATTCTCTCTGCTGCTCCCGCTGGCGTTAGCGGGGAGGGACTATAAAATCCGAAAGTGTCGTCCGTCACTCAGTCTCTGCGAGGCGGAGGAAGCGAGAGGGTCACTGCTCTCTGAGCTGCGAATAACACTGAATGCACGTCTACTGCACGGTGAGTCCCCTCGATGTGGTTTTCAGAAAATGTGTTGGTTGCATGCAAAGTATTTGCCCAATTGGCTTGGCTTTTAAAGAGGTTTCAGAAAATGTGTTTTGTCACCTTGCAAAGTGTTATCCCAACTAGTCGAGTGGATAAGGGAAAACCAGTGGATGTTTTATATCTGGACGTTCAGAAGGTTTTCGTCACGGCATTGGGGCTTCAGTATTGAGGTGGATAGAGAACTGGCTGGCAGACAGTAAGCAAAGAGTAGAAGTAAAAGGGTCCTTTTCAGAATGGCAGGCAGTGACTAGTGGGGTACCGCAAGGCTCAATGCTGGGACCCTAGCTATTTACAATATATATTAATGATTTGGACGAGGGAATTCAATGCAACATCTTCAAGTTTGCGGATGGCACGAAGCTTAGGAGCAGTGATAGCTGTGAGGAGGATGCTAGGAGGCTGCAAGGTGAATTGGATAGGATAGGCGAGTGGGCAAATGCATGGCAGATACAGTATAATGTGGATAAATGTGAGGTTATCCACTTTGGTGGCGAGAACAGGAAAGTAGACGATTAACTGAATAATGGCCTATTAGGAAAAGGGCAGATGCAACGAGACCTGGGTGTCTATTTAAACTGAATAAGGGGGGTTTGGTTTCAAATGGGATAGTCGAGGATGGAGGTAAAGGGAAATGGTTTCTTAAATGTGTGAGCGGAAAGACAGAGGGGTGTAAAATGAGGGTATAAGAAACAGGTAGCAAGGTGAAAAGTAAAAGTGGCAGGCAGACAAATCCAGGGCAAAAATGAAAAAGGGCCAATTTTGAACATAATTGTATAAGGGTTAGGATGGAGAATGACATTGTTATTTCAGAAACAAGGGTCCTGAACTTAAAGAAAGGTAACTTTGAGGGTAAGAGACGTGAATTGGCCAAGATAGACTGGCAATTGATTCTTAAAGGGTTGACGGTGGATATGCAATGCAAGGCATTTAAAGACTGCATGGACTACTAGACTACAAGAGGAGGAGCAGTGTTGGACCTCCTGTTAGGAAATTAGACGGGTTGGGTGGCGGAGGTATGCGTTGGGGAGCACTTCGGGTCCAGTGATCACAATACCATTAGTTACAATATAATTACGGAGAAGGTCAGAGCTGGACCTAGGGTTAAGATTTTTGATTGGAGAAAGGCTAACTTTGATGAAATGAGAAATTATTTCAAAGGAGTGAACTGGGACATTTTTTTATGGGAAGGACATAGAAGAGAAATGGAAGATATTTCAAGGGTACATAATCTTTATGTTCCTGTTGGGTTGAAAGGAAACAGTAAGAATTGGAAAGAGCCCTGGTTTTCAAGGGAAATTGGACATCTTGTTCGGAAAAAGAGGGAGCTCTACAATAATTATAGGCAGCATGAAGTAAATGAGGTGCTTGAGGAGTATAAGGAATGTAAAAAGAATCTTAAGAAATAAATTAGAAAAGCTAAAAGAAGACATGAGGTTGCTTTGGCAAGTAAGGTGAAAGTAAATCCAAAGGGTTTCTACAGATATATTAATAGCAAAAGGATAACGAAGGATAAAATTGGTCCATTGGAGAGACAGAGTGGACAGCTATCTGCAGAGCCAAAAGAGATGGGGGAGATATTAAACAATTTATTTTCTTCGGTATTCACCAAGGAGAAGTATATTGAATTATGTGAGGTAAGGGAAACTAGTAGAGTACCTATGGATACTATGAGTTCGAAAGTATAAGAAGTACTGACACTTTTGAAAAATATAAAAGAAGATAAGTCTCCACGTCCTGACAAGATATTCCCTAGGACATTGAGGGAAGTTAGTGTAGATATAGCCGGGGCTATGACAGAAATATTTCAATTGTCATTAGAAACGGGAATAGTCCCAGAAAATTGGCGTACTGCGCATGTTGTTCCATTGTTTAAAAAGGGTTCCAAACGAAAACCTAGCAATTATAAGCCTGTTAGTTTGACTTCAGTGGTGGGAAATTAATGGAAAAGATATTTAGAGATAACATATATAAGCACGTTGATAAACAGGGTCTGATTAGGAACAGTCAGCATGGATTTGTGCCTGAAAGGTCATGTTTGACTAATCTTCTATGAATTTATTGAAGATGTTACTAGGGAAATTGACGAGGGTAAATCAGCGGATGTTGTCTATATGGACTTTAGTAAGGCCTTTGACAAGGTTCCTCGTGGAAGGTTGGTTAAGAAGGTTCAACTGTTGGGTGTAAATGCAGGAGTAGCAAGATGGATTCAACAGTGGCTGAATGGGAGAAGCCAGAGGGTAATGGTGGATGGTTGTTTGTCGGGTTGGAGGCAGGTGACTAGTGGGGTGCCTCAGGGATCGGTGTTGGTTTCTTTGTTGTTTGTCATGTACATCAATGATCTGGATGAAGGTGTGGTAAATTGGATTAGTAAGTATGCAGATGATATCAAGATAGTATCATGTGGATAATGAAGTGGATAACGAAGAGGATTTCCAAAGTCTACAGAGTGATTTAAGCCATTTGGAAGAATGGGCTGAAAGATGACAGATGGAGTTTAATGCTGATAAATGTGAGGTGCTACACCTTGGCAGGACAAATCTAAATAGGACGTACATGGTAAATGGTAGGGAATTGAAGAATACAGTTGAACAGAGGGATCTGGGAATAACCGTGCATAGTTCCTTGAAGGTGGAATCTCATATAGATAGGGTGGTAAAGAAAGATTTTGGTATGCTAGCCTTTATAAATCAGAGCATTGAGTATAGAAGCTGGGATGTAATGTTAAAATTGTACAAGGCATTGGTGAGATCAAATCTGGAGTATGGTGTACAATTTTAGTCGCCCAATTATAGGAAGGATGTCAACAAAATAGAGAGAGTACAGAGGAGATTTACTCGAATGTTGCCTGGGTTTCAACAACTAAGTTACAGAGAAAGGTTGAATAAGTTAGGTTTTTATTCTCTGCAGCGCAGAAGGTTAAGGGGGGACTTGATAGAGGTCTTTAAAATGATGAGAGGGATAGACAGAGTTGACGTGGATAAGCTTTTCCCACTGAGAGTAGGGAAGATTCAAACAAGGGGACATGACTAGAGAATTAAGGGACAGAAGTTTAGGGGTAATATGAGGGGGAACTTCTTTACTCGGAGAGTGGTGGTTGTGTGGAATGAGCTTCCAGTGAAGGTGGTGGAGGCAGGTTCGATTTTATCATTTAAAAATAAATTGGATAGTTATATGGACGGGAAAGGTATGGAGGGTTATGGTCTGAACGCAGGTGTATGGGACTAGGGGAGAATACGTGTTCGGCACGGACTAGAAGGGTCGAGATGGCCTGTTTCCGTGCTGTAATTGTTATATGGTTTATATGGTTATGTATGTGTGTGTGAATATATATATGTGTGTGTGTGTGTGTGTGTGTGTGTGTGTGTGTGTGTGTGTGTGTGTGTGTGTGTGTGTGTGTGTGTGTGTGTGTGTGTGTGTGAATATATATATATATATATATATATATGTGGGAATATATATATATATGTGTGGATATATATATGTGAGTGTGTGCGAATATATATGTGTGTGTGTGAATATGGGTGTGTGTGAATATATATATATCTATATATATATATATATATATGTGTGTGTGTGTGTGTGTCTGTGTGTTGTGTGTGTGTGTGTGTGTGTGTGTGTGTGTGTGTGTGTGAATATATGTGTGTGTGTGAAGATATATGTGTGTGTGCGTGGATAGATGTTTGTGAATATATATATATATATATATATATATGTGTGTGCATATACATGTGTGTGTGTGTGTGAATATATATGTATGTGTGTGTGAATATATATGTATGTGTGCGTGTGTGTGTGTGTGTGTGTGTGTGTGTGTGTGTGTGTGTGTGTGTGTGTGTGTGTGTGTGTGTGTGTGTGTGTGTGTGTGTGTGTGTGTGTGTGTGTGTGTGTGTGTGTGTGAATAGGGGGTTGCACGTAAGGTCATAGGACTTGATGCACGGAGCCGCTCAATCCATCTGGAAGACATCCGTCACTTCCAGTATATGGTATTAATGCAAGAACCGCGTACTTTCCTTTCTGTTAAAAACCGCGAAAATGTTGAATTTGTGCTCTGACAAAAATTGTGGAAGTTGGGGTAAGTGTGAGACACATTAGAATTCCAAACGTGAAATGAAATGAAGGTAAAGAGAAGCGAGAATTGAAGGGACAACAGCAGCTAAAGTGCTTGGTAAACATTGGCTGTGCAGATATCGTAATTGAAAATATTGGAATTATCGTGTTTGCTCACTGCATTTCATCAACAGTAAGGCATTATTTGTGTTTTTTCTTGATTCCTTTGGTATCTAAAAATTATCGGAAGTGATAAATCTGGCTGTAAATTTTTCTTCAGATGCGTTTTCATTTTGTACGTAAAAACCTACTTGAGAACCATGGGCGATTTATAAAAAAAAAAAAAAATACAGCCAGATTTATTTCTTCTGAAACTTTTTAGTTGCCAAAGGAAACAAGAAAAATCACAAATAGTGCTTTAGTGTTGATGAAATACAATGGGCAACCGGCCAATGTTCGCTAAGCATCTCCCTGGAAGATGGAGTTGGAAACAATGGTAAGTGCCTACCAGCAGTACATCGCATGTAATCCATTTGGCGTAGCGTGACCGGACTGCCGTGAAACCTCCCTATATGTGTGTGTGCGTGTGAATATATATGTGTGTGTGTGAATATATATGTGTGAATATATGTATGTATGTTTGAATATGTATGTGTGTGTGAATATATGTGTGTGTGTGTGTATGTGTGTGTGAATAGGTGTGTATGTGTAGGTGTGTGTCTGAATATGTGTATGAGTGAATATGCGTGTGTGTGAATATGTGCGTTTCTCTATATCTATGTGTGTGTGTGAGTAAATATGTGTGTGTGAATATGTGTGTGTGTGTATGTGTGTGAGTGCATGTGAATATATATACACGTGTGTGTGTGTGTGTGTGAATATGTGCGCGTGTGTATATGTATGTGTGTGTACGTGTGTGGGTGCATGATTATATGTGTGTGTGAATATGTGTGTGTGTGTGTGTGTGAATATGTCTGTGAGTGCATGTGAATATATCTATATGTGTGTGTGTGAAATAATATAGCATTTCGTAGTTCAGAGCTTATTTGATATGTTTAATAGCGTGATGGCTGTCAGGAAGAAGCTGTTCCTCAATGCAGATGTTACAGTTTTCAGTTTACAAAAGTCGGACGTGACTCCAGAAGTCGGGCGTCAGTCAGTCAACAAGCTGTGAGAGTCAGTCCAAAGGGCATGAGTTAATCCTAAGGCAGTGAGTGAGTCCACAGGTCATGAGTAAATCGCTCACTGCCCCCCTCCTCCACTGACGCCCCCAACCTCAAGACGCTGCCCTCCGCCTGGCTATAGGATGCACCGCCTACTGAAGCAGTCCACATCCCCTGCATGAGGACACCCCATCCCCTTCTCATCAGTTCACGACAACACCCGCCTGAAGCTGCCCTTAGCATAGGGCAGCGTCTTGAGGTGGGGGATGAGTCTGTGTATGTGTGTGTGATTGAGTCTGTGTGTGCGTGTGCGTGTGTGAGTGAGTGTGTGTGTGTGTGTGTGTGTGTGTGTGTGTGTGTGTGTGTGTGTGTGTGTGTGTGTGTGTGTGTGTGTGTGTGAAATAATATCGTATTTCGTAGTTCAGAGCTTATTTGTTAAGTTTAATAGCGTTATGGCTGTCAGGAGGAAGCTGTTCCTCAATTAGATGTTACCCTTACCCTTACTCCAGAAGTCAGGCATCAGTCAGTCCACAATCCGTGAGAGTCAGTCAGTCTAAAGGACATGAGTTAATCTCAAGGCGGTGAGTGTGTCCACAGTGTGTCTTGAGTAAATCGCTCACTGCCCCGTTTCCTCCACTGACATCCCGCACCTAAGATGCTGCCCTCCGCTTGACTATAGGATGCACCCCGTACTGAAGCCGCCCTCATCCCCTGCATGAGCCCCCCCCCCCCCCCCCCCCCTTCTCATCAGCTCACGAGAACCCCCACCTGAAGTTGTGCCGCTCCCTTGGCAGCACGATGTTTACCACCCCCACCCCACCCTGACAGCCCCTACCTCAAAAAAATGTTTTTGCACAAAATCTTCAGAGTTCATTAACAACTGAAATTGTCTTTAGGCTGTTTTTTTTTTTTTTTTTTTTTTTTAATTTTATTTTTATTAGAAGTACGGTAAATTACAATACTACACAACACATATATCTTAATACATTTTTTGTACCGCTTCATTTTTTTTTTAGTTTTAAGAAAAAGGTAGAAGTAAGGAAAGTAAAGCAAGTGCGCGAAAGTCGTGAAGTGCAAGAGTGTTGGGAAAAGAAAGCCCCTTAGAAAATAAGTTAGAGATGGAAGTACAGTGAGAAAATAGATCCTAGAAAAGAAAGAAAAAGAAAATAGGAACAATCGCTCTATTATAACATTAAACTCCGCAGAAAGGAAACTACCAACCAAGTCTGTTTTTGTTGTTTTACCTCCCGTTACCAGGTCCTGATACCACTTATTTATTTATTTGTTTATTTAAATTACTATTGTACCTCATATCCAGATAGGTCCAGAAACATAGACCACGTCTTTTGGAATTGGTCTGCTTTACCTGCTAAGAGGAATCTCATCTCTTCCAGATGTAATGTTTCAAACATATTTGATATCCACATTTTTATTGTTGGTGTGGGCGCATTTTTCCAGAATGTAAGTATAAGCTTTTTCCCCATTATTAGCCCGTAATTAAATAAATTCTACTGAAACACGTTTAGTTCAGGGTTACCTTCCGATATTCCGAAGTTAATCCATTCTGGTTTTGGTACCAGTTTTATTTTGATTAATTTTGAAAAAATATCAAATATTTCATACCAGAATTTTTGGATTTTTGTACAAAAAACAAAAGAGTGCGCTATGGTAGCTTCTTGACACAGACATTTATCACAGATTGGTGAAACATTAGGGAAGATTTTATTTAATTTAGTTTTTGAATAATATAATCTATGTAATGTTTTAAATTGAATGAGCGTATGTCGTACGTTGATCGAACATTTATGTACCTGTAGTAAGTGATTATCCCAGGTCGCTTTTGAGATTTTTATAGCTAATTCTTGTTCCCAATCTTTTCTAATTCCATCTGTTGAGGGTATTTCTATGTTTAAAATGATATTATATAGGTACGATATTAAATTAGCTGTTTCCGCATTTGTCTTCATTGCTTCATCCAATGTCGGAAGGCATATTATGATAGTCTTTTGTGTGTTTTTTCAGATAATCACAAATTTGAAGATATTTAAAATATTGGTTATTTTTCAAATTATATTTCAGTTGTAGTTGTTGAAATGATAGTAAATTCCCCAATTCATACAGATCTTCGAGCGTTTTAATTCCCATTCTTTCCCATTGTATAAATGATTTGTCTATGATTGATGGTTTAAACGATGGATTATTGACTATTGGTATTAAAAGAGATAGGTTTCTTAATTTTAAATTCTGTTTTATTTGTTTCCATGTTCTTATTGTGTTATGTATAATTGGATTTTTATTATAATTTTTATTATTCAAATTTATTGGTGAGAGGATGGTCGCTCCTATATTACTCGGGGAGCAGTCCCCTTTTCCCATTACCATCCAGTCCCCCTGCTGTGCAGAATTGTCCAGCAGGTGAATCATATTTTTAATATTTACTGCCCAATTATAATACATAAAATTAATTAATCCCCTGCACGCCCTCATCCCCTGCATGAGCCCCCCCCCCCCCCCACCCCTCCTTCTCATCAGCTCACGAGAACCCCCACCTGAAGTTGTGCCCCTCCCTTGGCAGCACGATGTTTACCACCCCCACCCCACCCTGACAGCCCCTACGTCAAAAAAATGTTTTGCACAAAATCTTCAGAGTTCATTAACAACTGAAATTGTCTTTAGGCTGTTTTTTCAACATCATGTTAGGAAATGTTAGTGGTCAAGGTGATGTGGCTATTGCTGTAGTATCCTCTAGGATAGCAGCTACTTTTCTGCCTGGTGGAAGAACAACACATTCTGGATTCAAGATACCCATCCAAGTGGCCGAGGATACATTGTGCAACATCGAGAAAAACTAAGACGGCACATTTCACGAGGCAAGTGAAAGTCATTGTTTGGGATGAATGTCCAATGATTAGGAGAGAATGCTTTGAATTTGTGGACAGAACTCTTCCAGATGTCTTCAGGAACACCAAGCATTTTGGTACCCCCCCCCCCCCCCCCCCACCGCCACTACAGGCCTCAGTGACTGAGCTGCCAGCCCGAAAATCCATTCCGCCCACAAACTCCATACTAGCCCTCTGGAAACCAGTACCTTTGGCCCAACATACTAGCTCAACAGAAATATGAAGGGAAATGTCAAAGGTTTCCTGAAGGATGGAACATCGCCCAAGAATGTTGTCATTAATAGTGTGCTTCGTTGAATGATGATTTCTGAGATATTCTCAGATTTTCCTTCTTAAAATTTGACCGCTGACTTTCTCTATATTAAAATTGTCTCTTTTTATCAACAGGAAATAGTCATGAAGAGGTAGTGAGCAGCAGAACACAACAAGACGCAACAAGACACAACAAGTAAAAACTTAATAAATCTCATCTTTAAAATTTAAATTGTTCTTATACTTTAAGAGTAATTCACATTTTAAACTTTAATAAAACCTTTTTGCACTTTTAATGCTGTGTGTTCTTCATCCCAATAGAACCTAATAGGCAGGAATGGCTGCTCTGTGGGAGAGCCACTAAGAGTGCATGGGGGAGGTTGTTTGGAGATGCACTGAATGTGTGAGTGGGAGGGGAATGGCAAGGAGCAGAGTGGGGTGGGCGGGGGGGGGGGGGAGTTGAAGGTAGGCGGGGTGGCTGAGTGAACTGCCAGCGTACCAGGCGTGAGCGACTGCACTGCTAGCCCACGATTCGCGAGTTAGTGACCTGCCAGCCCACCAGCTGTAAGTGACTGAACTGCCAGCCCAATAATCTATTCAGTCCACCCTCTTTCCCCCTTCTCTCTTACATTCTGTCACCTGTCTTGAGCAGAATTTCTGGCAGTTTCTCAGCCGCCAGCCTGCCAGGCCTCAGTGACTGAGCTGCCAGCCCTCAGTGACTGTGATGTCAGCCCAAAAATGCATTTGGTCCACAAACTAGCCCACTGGAAACCAGTACCTTCGGCCCACAACAATCATACTAGCGCAACAGAAAGCGCCCCCACTGGCCAGCAATATTGGAATTGGTGGAGAGGTGGAATATTGTGTTGGGTGTCCAGCCCTCCCGTGTGATGCTGGGACTCAACGGGTCCCACTTAGTTAGTGCTATATACAACAAGGGTGACAACATGGGATGAGCAGTATCCAACTAAATACCCCGTATTGTTGTAACGAAGCTACTGTTGGAGACAATATGTGTTGGAGCGGTAAAATAAGGGGGACATCGGTGAAGAGTATCGCAGCTATTAGAGCGTCCGCTCCATGAACCTATAGGCCCTGGTTCAGTCCTAACCCCGCCTGCTGGCTTGTGCATTTTGCGCTTTCTCTCCGTGACCACATTGTTTAGCCCGAAATATTCCGTTACCTTCCAATGACAAGCAACGTGAATTCCTCCGATTATGCCGCTTAATTTCGATTGTGGGGAGGGGCACTGGGATTAATCCAATGTATGTAGAATATAATCAGTGTCAGATTAGTGTAAGTAGATGGTTGATGCTTAGCGCGGTCACATTGGGTGCCGAACCAGTTTGCGTAATGCATTTCAACAGGTCTAATTCCAATATTTGATTATGATGTTTTAAATGCTCCGCTTTTCATCATTTTTCAGTGTTAAATGAACTTATCAGTCGAGCAAGGGGATATGTTAACACAGTCAATAATTGCTTTCTAAACATCGTCTGTGTCACGGCATATATGCACGTGTTTGTGCAACTGCTAAGTAATTGAAGCATAAATCCTATTTCCGATACAAAAGTAGGAAGGGAGAGAGCACAATATCCAAAAGAACACATCCGTCTATTTATCACGTACAATGACATTATCGACCATAACAGTATGAAATTTCCGGAGATTAATAGCAACAATATCACGGATTTCCTCCGATTCATCATTTCGGGATCACTGGAGCTCTTCGCATTTTTCTGGTTCCGAAGTCTCCTGCGGGCTCTGCTGGCCACCACAATGTGTCTAACTGTTAAAGCATTGAGCAGCAGAATCAATACAAACGGGACACCGGGGGTGAGAAGATAATGAAGAAACTCAATCGCTGTCCAGGTCAGTGAAACCATAACACGTGTTTCCATATAGCAAAACCAGGGAGTATTCGCCAAGCTGTACGAAGCTGTGTACATAAAATACCAGAAAACATTCTTTACAATGCTGAGTGCACTCACCGTGCCCAGAACAACATACGCTGTTTTCTCGGTGCAATATCTATGCTTCAGCTTTTGGCAACAGATGGCAACATATCGGTCAAAGGTGAAGGAGACGGTGAACCACACAGAACAGTCGGTCACTGCGTAAAGCAGGACGGCGTGAATATTACACAGGCGGATGGACCTCACAAATGTTATATGATGAGCAATCGGAATCTGTCTCAATATCAGGTCAAAGACAATGACCAGTAGATCCGCCACTGCCATGGCCACCAGATAGCGGGACACGCAGCTGGAGAGACCACACTTTCCTCGACACAGGACGACAATTGTCACCAGGTTCACTGTGATGCAAAACAGAATGACATATTTCAAGTGTAAGATGATTGCAACCTCCACATTATGTGGTTGGCATGCGATCAACGCTGCGAACACACACACGTTTTTTCCATAGATAATAGACAATAATAGAAAATAGACAATAGACAATAGATGCAGGAGGAGGCCATTCAGCACTTCGAGCCAGCACCGCCATTCAATGTGATTATGGCTGATCATCCCCAATCAGTACCCCGTTCCTGTATTATCCCCATATCCCCCGACTCCGCTACTTTTAAGAGCCCCATCTAGCTCTCTCTTGAAAGCATCCAGAAAACCTGCTTCCACCTCCCTCTGAGGCAGAGAATTCCTCAGACTCACCACTCTCTGTGCGAAAAAGTTTTTCCTCGTCTCCGTTCCAAATGGCTTATTCCTTATTCTAAAACTGAGGCCCCTTGGTTCTGGACTACCCCAACATCGGGAAAATGTTTCCTGCCTCTAGCGTGTCCAAATCCTGAACAATCTTATATGTTTCAATGAGATCTCTTCTCATCCTTCTAAACTCCAGAGTGTACAAGCCCAACTTCTCTCAGCATATGACAGTCACGCCATCCCGGGAATCAACCTTGTAAACCTACGCTGCACTCCCTCAATAGCAAGAATGTCCTTCCTCAAATTAGGGGATCATCAGCAAAGATCATCAGCAATTTCACCATTTCATCTGTGTGATTCCGAAAGCAAAGAACAATGTTATGGGTCTCAACGAATAAGAGGTAATAAAGCGATATGCGTAATGCACTGCGCAATATACACATCCACAGCAACAACGCGGTCGGTTTAAGTTGTGTGAATGCGTTTATCATGCAGTTGGTAAGTAGCGATTAACTTCCATTTTGCAATTCAACCAGATGATGTCTATCTTTGACTTGTTATCTGAAGGGAATGTGTGATTTATGGGATCTTTGAGCTTTTAAGTAGAGCGGCAATTGAGGAAGGAGTAGTGAGATATCAAATGATCGCACACTCGTCAAGTTACACAGAGATCGTATAGACAAAGAACAAAGCCCGTTCTCCTCACACTGTGAAGTACATCCCACAGTACCACGGTGGAACTTTGGGTTACACAATGGGCCTATAGACAGGGAACAAGGCCCGTTCTCCTCACACTGTGAAGTACATCCCACAGTACCACGGTGGAACTTTGGGTTACACAATGGGCCTATAGACAGGGAACAAGGCCCGTTCTCCACACACTGTGAAGTACATCCCACAGTACCACGGTGCGGTGGAACTTTCTGTTACACAATGGTCCTATAGACAGGGAACAAAGCCCGTTCTCTTCACACTGTGAAGTACATCCCACAGTACCACGGTGCGGTGGAACTTTCTGTTCAAATGAAGTTTTGGAAATCACTCAATGGAAATGAACGGCAAACATGAAATTATATCTGAAGCGCAAATTTTAATTCCACGGTAACCACAGAGAAGGTCAGTTGATACACAGAGGAAACTGGGATGATTTCGACAGAAACATGATTAGGTTTGAGATCGTTAATCATTCGCATTGCGTCTGCGGTTGTATTCGCTCTCCGCAATTCACCCGATCCTGCTGTGATAATGTAAGGCGGGAAATCACCCAGTGAAAGGGCACTGAATTGAAACATTGACCGGCACAGCTGCTGCCCCACTTACTGATGGGTTTCCTTTAACATTTAGCATTTTCACTATCCACTGTGACTTTGTATGTTCCATCATTTCAGCTGGAACCCGAGCATGGGACATAATGGACGCAACACAACGTGACTGTGCTCGATATTAACCAATGCCAACACCGAGAAGTTGCCGATCTCACCGTTTAATCCTGTAAAATGCGATGTTCAAAGCGACACAGGAAAATGTTTCGTGCCTTATTAATCCCTCGGCAGAATGCAATCACAGAACTTGAAATTAAAAGAGGGAGTTTCCAGTTTCAGCCGGATTCACAAATATGCACAGCGTAAACGACAGCTCTCATTACTTACCCGGAACACCGAGAATAGCCAGGATCGGGTAGTATACCTTTTCGATCTCATATATGATACTGACAATCTCATATATGTTCATCTCCTTGTCACCGCTTATCCTCGAATATCATCTAGATGAATACCTTATTTTATTATGGAATGGCTGAATGGAAAATGTTCCTTTATTTGAAGGAAAAGGGGTTGTCCCTGCGGGGCGGTTGTGTGTCATTAATTCCATGTTGATCAAAGTCGCTGAACAAAGCTCTGGTTGCATAATATTGTGAAGGAAATACCTTCACGTCATGCTCCACAACGCTGAACAATTGTTCGGGCACTTCGGAGAAAGCAAATATTCACCGCACAAGTGTTCACCCGCCATTGCGATTTCTGCAAACCGTTCATCTCCCATCCTCAGCCGATTGGGCTTTCTCTGTCAAAGTTGAATCAAATCCTAAATATATAAGTGGGACGTGGCTTAACGAATCCTCTACTTTTTGCGTTTAATTTCGCCATCTATATTTGTACATGAAAGACTTCCCACATTAGTGACAAGAGCCATATTCAATTGTGCGTTCGTTGTGATATTTATACTTGGAGACGTTCACAGCTCCTTCATCAGCGGTTCTTTAAATGCCCGTTCGCTGAATTAACTTGCCTCAACAATGGCAACTCCTACACCGAGAGTCATATACTTACTTGGTCTGACTATATTGTTAAAGTTAACGTGATTCCCATGGATATTTTGAAATAACTTTTAACACAGACTGGTTTACGAGATTATTCCTTTAAGTCGCAGTCAGTAGTGGCTGACAGGCATATAGTCATAGACAGCTTGGGCATAGGTTCTTCGGCCCAACCTGCCTACAACGGCCGACATGTCATCGCTATATTTGTCCCACCTACCCGCGCGATGTCCATATCATTTTAAATCTGTACTGTCCATTGTTATATTCCGATCGGCAGAACGAATAACAATTTACATGCAGGTTGCCTGGATCACGAGAGAGAGATTTTTTTACCCACCATTCCCTGCTTATATACAACACCACTCATGGACATATATATGAATATGAATGAATATATTACATTGCTCTCCTTTTTAAAATATTAAATCTAAGTACACAGTTAAACGTTTGTTGCTGTGATACTTGATATAAACCAATATTCAATAAATGTTAAATGATAAACATCATATATTTATTTTACATATTTACACATTTTTGCTTTACAGTGAGTTACTTAACTTACAAACCTAATCTGATTACTGGTTTACGGATCCTGCCTGATCGTCTAACAGTAATTGGTGTAACAACTTTAGGTGTTGACTCAACTGCAGGCTTGTTTGGCTTAGTTTTACTACCCTGACTTTGACCAGAGGGATCCATTTCTTTGTCTGTACTAACTGAACATTGTGTTTCAATGACAGTGGTCTCTTCCAACTTAATTTCAGATAAAGATTCAGGGATTACACTTCATGCTCAGTTTTTGTTTCATCTTTGGCTAGAATGATTTGATCAACATGAACACTTTTGTTCATATCTACAACTTCAACTAAGCATCTTATTGTTCCACACACTTCCACTAGTTTCCCGACATCCCATATTTCTCGACAGGACTGGTTGGGAGGACTGAGAACACGAACCTGCTCATCTGGCTTGAAGTACCTCTTCTTTTTGTGGGCGTCAAAATGGCGTTTTTGACTTAACTGTTTTTGCTCAACTCTCAAGGTCATATTTTGTTGAACAAGACTTCTCCGTATTCTTAGCCGTATCTTCATCAACAGTTCTGCAGGTGAGTAACCTGTTGTTGTGTGTGATGTGGTTCTGCATTTCAACAAGCAACTAGCCAAACGATGTCTCATGCCGAGCTTTGAACTACCGTGCAAAACCTATTTCTTGAAAGCATCTTTGACAATTCTAACAGACCTTTTCACCGTTGGAATCTGGATCGTATGCGGGAACGAGTGTGTGATTTTTTTCCGCTGCATGAACTCTTTAAACCGCTCTGAACGAAACTGAGGCCCGTTATCGGAAACAAGTTCTTCCGGTGAACCATGGCATGTAAAAACTCTATAGCACGCTCAGTAGTTGTGCTTGGCCTCATATGCTTAACCTCAAACCATTTGGAATGATATCTACTAGTACCAGAAGGTGATCATTACCCTTTTCACTAAAATCTACACGAACTCTCTGAAAAGGTCTACTTGGCCATGACTAGCGTTGCAGTGGTGTTTTTGGTGGTTTACTCCGGCAATTTAGCAGGCGCTACATTTGCTCACCAGTGACTCGATGTCACTGACAATACCAGGCAAATGCACAAAACGTCTGGCAAATGACTTCATGCTTACAATGCCAGGATGTTCGGCATGAAGTTCGTTCTTAAATTTGTTTCTCAAAGACTCTGGTACAACCACTTTGTAACCCCACTTATTGCATTTCTGCACACTTGATAATTCATGGCGTCGATTACAGAAAGGCGTCACCCCTGAGTTCAGAACTGAGTTCAATCCACTATCGATGTCAGTCCATCCGTTTAATTTCTGTTCATCGACCCACTTCAGCACCGTGTCTTTTTTTTGTTTCTGCTTCAATTTATGTTGCAGTCACTGGAAAGTCTTCATCTACAACTTTCAGTGTCAAGATTGAGTTCTCACTTCCCTGACACATTGTTGTGTTTTGGAGCATTGAAACATAGAAACATATAAATTAGGTGCAGGAGTAGACCATTCGGCCCTTCGAGCCTGCACCGCCATTCAATATGATCATGGCTGATCATCCAACTCAGTATCCCGTACCTGCCTTCTCTCCATACCCTCTGATCCCCTTAGCCACAAGGGCCACATCAAACTCCCCCTTAAATATAGCCAATGACCTGGCCTCGACTACCCTCTGCGGCAGAGAGTTCCAGAGATTCACCACACTCTGTGTGAAAAAAGTTCTTCTCATCTCGGTTTTAAAGGATTTCCCCATTATCCTTAAGCTGTGACCCCTTGTCCTGGACTTCCCCAACATCGGGAGCAATCTTCCTGCATCTAGTCTGTCCAACCCCTTAAGAATGTTGTAAGTTTCTATAAGATCCCCTCTCAATATCTTAAATTCTAGAGAGTATAAACCAAGTCTATCCAGTTTTTCTTCATAAGACAGTCCTGACATCCCAGGAATCAGTCTGGTGAACCTTCTCTGCACTCCCTCTATGGCAATAATGTCCTTCCTCAGATGTGGGGACCAAAACTGTACGCAATACTCCAGGTGTGGTGTCACCAAGACCCTGTACAACTGCAGTAGTACCTCCCTGCTCCTATACTCAAATCCTTTTGCTATGAAAGCTAACATACCATTCGCTTTCTTCACTGCCTGCTGCACCTGCATGCGTACTTTCAATGACTGGTGTACCATGACAACCAGGTCTCGCTGCATCTCCCCTTTTCCTAGTCGGCCACCATTTAGATAATAGTCTGCTTTCCTGTTTTTGCCACCAAAATGGATAACCTCACATTTATTGACTATTGCTTCAACTTTCGCCATCAAGGGGCGAAATCTGTTGTCATCTCCTTTGAGTCCAAGGTAGACCACCTTTGACTGTGCAAATGCACATTTACTTTGTCGCAATTTGAGGTTGTGCCAGTTCAGTCGTGTGAGAACTTGCTCAAGAATTTCCAGATGTTCTATCATGCCCCATGTGAATATCAATAGGTCATCCTGGTTGCACACACAGTGCGGAATGCCTTGTAACATTTTGTCCATCACAGACTGGAAATTATTTGGGGAATATTTCACACCATAGGGCAGCTTGGTATATGAATACAAGTCCTTACGTGTGTTGATAGTCAACAATGCCTTGTCGACATTGCGTTGGGCATAAGCGTGAGACAAATCCAGTTTAGTGAAGACCCTTGCTCCGCTAAATCCTGAATAAGGATCTTGCGAGGTTGATAACGGATATTGTTCGTCATCAACGGCTTGGTTGATTGTGACGTTGTAATCACCACAGAGTCGGACAGTTTTGTCGGCCTTGGGTACGGCCACAATTGGCAATGCCCAGTTACTCTGGTCTTTCTTCACCAGTACTCCATTACGCCCTAATTTGTCGAGTTCTACCACCACTTGTTGCTTTAGTGCATATAGTACAGATCTTGGTCGACAATGAAATAGGTTTCACATCTTGCCTAAGTGGAATATGTGCAGAGTATCCTGTTATTTGCAAGTACCAGTCAGCAAAAAATATTTGCATGTTTGCTTGTAACGTTTTCATGACGTGATTTGGACGAATGGACTCTGAAAATGTTCTTCCAGTCTAACTCTATTATAATCAGCCAATCCTTTGACAGGAGGGTTGGTTTATTTCTGTAGCTGACCACTATGACGGGCAGTGTTACTGACTGACCATAATGCTGAACTTTACAGTTCATTTGTCCACAAGTCTCCAAAACTTCGCCCGAGTAGGTTGTCAGCTTGACGTTACTCTCAACCAATGGTGTCTGTGGGAACTGTGTTTGGTTCAGGTCTTTGCTCATGACCGAACAATCTGCTGCCGCGTCAATACACGTATCCTTTAACTGTTCATTCATCAATAGGTCGTACGAAAGTCCTTGCATTGGCTGGTCAAGGCCTATCTATTTTGTTTGCATAAATGGTGTATAACCCAAGTTCATTTCTATCTGAGTTCATCTCCAGGTTGTGAACTAATTTCTGGTGTTGTCGCTTGGTTCCCGCAGATTGTTGGTTTCCTCTGTTATGTTTGGCCCGACATGCTGGGGGTGATATGGCCTTTTCTTCTAGCAGTTATAACACTTGGCCATTTTGAACTGATAAAATTGGGATGAGTGATTACCGTTGCAACGATAACAACTGCCTGAACTCGCCATACTTTGGTTTTGGTTTAACACCTCTTGCTTTGGCCATAGGCACTGCCTTGTGACTGTAAACGGCCACTGCAGTCCGTGGTGGACGAAACTCGTGAGCATTCTTTGATGCCATCTCCATTGTTGCCAACCTTGCATGCTTTCTCGATTGTAAGATCTGGAGTGTTCACGAGTTTGGACTGAATTCGTTCATCCACTTGACGACCACAAACAAATCTGTCACGTAGTGCGCATCCGAGAAAGGCTCCAACGTTACAGCGCAATGTCACGTTTTTCAAGGCAAAAATGTACTAATGGATTGTCTCCTCCAGCTTCTGGTTTATAGTGCCAAATGTATAGCTTTTTGCAATTTCCAGAGGCTTTGGGTTGAAGTGCTCCTCCAACTTCATTATAATGTCATTGACTGTCACGTCGTTTTGCCTTTAAGGGTGCAAGGTGATTCACGAGTGTGTCGTACACTTCAGGACCGATCTCTGTGAGCAGAATCGCTGTCATGCGTTCGCAAAGGTCCTTATTTGTTTCAGCCACTATGTCTCCTTCACCACTAAACTCCATTATGTTGTATGCCGTTAAAAACATGTTTGCTCTCTCCACATGGGAGCTGAACGTCTCTATACACTTGTCAACATTGCCAAGGTTTCCAATATAGCCCGTGGACGCTGCATCGTGTCGTTCTCTTCTATTTTGTCCGTTAAAAGTACCCTATTTCCTGTCTGTTCCGGTTTATCAATTCACCTAACACTTAGCTGTACAAAGGCTCAGCTTGAGCAACTCGACAAAAGAAATCTTACACAAACCCAAGGACGATATCTTGCCACACAGACACAACATAGAGAGAGCATGACAAATTATCGACGATTTGTCCAGCTGCTGTTTGAAACTACAGTCCCCTGCAGAGAAGGATCTGCGGCCTATCGTGTCCAGCTCGCAAACAACTGCGGCACACTCCGTATTTACTGTTTAAAACGTTAAACAACACTGCATGTTGCACAACAGTCCTGCATTGTATTTAAAGGATGAGTTCACAATTCTATCCCATCCTCGTCGCCAATTGTATTATATTCCGGACGCAAGAATGAGTAACAAATTACACTCAGGTTGCCTGGATCACGAGAGAGAGGTTTACTACCCAACATCCCCTGTTTATTTTGAACACCAACGCATTAACGTATACATGAATATGTATGAATACATTACACTGGTGAAACGTTATAGAAACATAGGGACATAGACAATATGTGCAGGAGTAGAGGCCATTCGGCCCTTCGAGCCTGCACCGCCATTCAATATGATAATGGCTGATCATCCAACTCAGTATCCTGTACCCGGCTTCTCTCCATACCCACTGATCCCTTTAGCTACAAGGGCCACATCTAGCTCCCTCTTAAATATAGCCAACGAACTGGCCTCAACTACCTTCTGTGCCAGAGAATTCCAGGGATTCACCACACTGTGTGAAAAATGTTTTCCTCAACTCGGTCCTAAAATATTTCCCCCTTATCCTTGGTGCGCAGGAGGATGACGGGTGACCTTATAAAGGTGTAGATATTCATGAGAGGTCTAGAATGGCCAGATTCACATTATTGCCCAGGTTAGGGGAAACGAGGACCAGCGGACATAGGTTCAATATAAAGGGGGAAATATTTAATTGGATTTCGAGGGGTGACTTTTTCACACTAAGGGTGGTGGGTGTATGGAACAAGTTGCCACATGAAGCAGCTGAAACTGGGACTATCCCAACAACTAAGATACATTTAAACGAGTACATGGATAGGTCTGGTTTGGAGGGATATGGACCAAGCGCAGGCAGATGGTACCTGTGTAGCTGGAGCATGTTGGTCGGTTGGGCCAAGCACCTGTTTCCACTGTCTTATCACTATGACTCCTTGACTCTTAAAGTGTCAATAATTAGGGATTATTTAGAGAATGTATTAAATGATTGGAAAGGAAAAGGAAATACATTGACACATGAAGGCGCATCTTGTTGGTCTAGAAGGCAAGAGAGGAGGGAAGCCTAGCACGTGTAAACAACAGTGAGATGTGTACTTGAATTCCTGTCAAGCGCAGGGCCACGGACCAGCGCAAAGATTCACATTTTGAACTATTTGCATTCGAGGGACCAAACGACCTCCTTTGTTGCTGAAAAAGCTGCTTGATTCCAACATCCTGCCGATCGACCTCTATTGCCGCAGGTCAATGGCAACCTTCATATGTATCTCACCCTCATTTGTCCCAAACTAACGTGTGTGGGTTAACGTCGTGCTGATATCGTATTAATCACACACTGAGTCGTTTGTTTAACGTCCGACAATTCGCGGTGAGTGGATGGACCCTGACACTAACACTCGGCCAGTCACACGGTGAGCAGCGCATGTCTGACATTAACCAGATTCAGAGGGAATAGACAGACGTAAGCCTGCGAGCCCTCTAGTGGACATGTAGTGGAATAACAGGGCTGTTGAACTCAACCAGTTCCTCACTGGATTCCTAGTTAGATTTCCAGAAGGCCCCACCAGAAAACGTGGTTGGATTTTTTAACGCGGCGGCTGTATTGGATCTCGCAAATTTAGGCGAAGTTATACGTCGCGATTCGTAAGTCAATCATAGAAGCATTTAAGCATAGAGTGCTACAGCGAAGAAACAGACTATTCGGCCCAACATGCCCACACTGGCCAACATATCCCAGCTACACGTCCCACCTGCCTGCATTTGGTCCATATACTTCAAACCTGATCTATCCATGGAACTGTCCATATACTTTTTAAATGATGGGATATTCCCAGCCTCAACTACCTCCTCTGGTAGGTTGTAGCATACACCCACCAAACTGCGTGAAAAAGCTATCCCTCATAAACCTACTAAACCTACATCCGCTGGACCTCGATTCGCCAAATAATGGTTTAAGAGATGCTGTGCATATAACTGAACTATTCCCATCATGATTTTGTACATCTCTATAAGATCACCCCTCATCATCCTCCGCTCCACGGAATAGAGACACAGCCTACTCAATCTCTCCCTGAGCCAAGACCCACTAGTCCTGGCAACATCCAACAATTGTTGGAAGTGGAAGCAGATTTTGGAATTACATTGTAAATAACCATATAATAACCATATAACAATTACAGCACGGAAACAGGCCATCTCGACCCTTCTAGTCCGTGCCGAACACATATTCTCCCCTAGTCCCATATACCTGCGCTCAGAACATAACCTTCCATTTCCTTCCCGTCCATATAACTATCCAATTTATTTTTAAATGATAAAAACGAACACGCCTCCACCATCTTCACTGGAAGCTCATTCCACACAGCCACCACTCTCTGAGTAAAGAAGTTCCCCCTCATGTTACCCCTAAACTTCTGTCCCTTAATTCTGAAGTCATGTCCCCTTGTTTGTATCTTCCCTATTCTCAGTGGGAAAAGCTTTTCCACGTCAACTCTGTCTATTCCTCTCATCATTTTAAAAACCTCTATCAAGTCCCACCTTAACCTTCTGCGCTCCAAAGAATAAAGCCCTAACTTGTTCAACCTTTCTCTGTAACTTAGTTGCTGAAACCCAGGCAACATTCTAGTAAATCTCCTCTGTACTCTCTCTATTTTGTTGACATCCTTCCTATAATTAGGCGACCAAAATTGTACACCATACTCCAGAATTGGCCTCGCCAATGCCTTGTACAATTTTAACATTACATCCCAACTTCTATACTCAATGCTCTGATTTATAAAGGCCAGCACACCAAAAGCTTTCTTTACCACCCTATCTACATGAGATTCCACTTTCAGGGAACTGTGCACAGTTATTCCCAGATCCCTCTGTTCACCTACATTCTTCAATTCCCTACCATTTACCATGTACGTCATATTTTGATTTGCCCTGCCAAGATGTAGCACCTCACACTTATCAGCATTAAACTCCATCTGCCATCTTTCAGCCCACTCTTCCAACTGGCATAAATCTCTCTGTAGACTTTGAAACTCTACTTCATTACCCGCAACCCCACCTATCTTAGTATCATCTGCATACTTACTAATCCAATTTACCACACCATCATCCAGATCATTGATGTACATGACAAACAACAGTGGACCCAACACAGATCCCTGTGGCACCCCACTCGTCACTGGCCTCCAACATGACAAACAACCATCCACCATTACTCTCTGGCATCTCCCATTCAGCCACTGTTGAATCCATCTTGCTACTCCACCATTAATACCCAACCATTGATTCAGATTCAGATTCAGATTCAATTTTAATTGCCATTGTCAGTGTACAGTACAGAGACAACGAAATGCATTTAGCATCTCCCTGGAAGAGCGACATAGCAAACTATTTGAATAAATAATAAGTGAACCTTCTTAACCAACCTTCCATGAGGAACCTTGTCAAAGGCCTTACTGAAGTCCATATACACAACATCCACTGATTTACCCTCATCAATTTCCCTAGTAACCTCTTCAAAAAATTCAAGAGGATTAGTTAAACATGACCTTCCAGGCACAAATCCATGTTGACTGTTCCTAATCAGACCCTGTTTTGTCCAGATGCTTATATATATTATCTCTAAGTATCCTTTCCATTAATTTGCCCACCACTGACGTCGAACTAACAGGCCTATAATTGCTAGGTTTACTCTTGGAATCATTTTTAAACAATGGAACAACATGCGCAGTACGCCAATCCTCTGGCACCATTCCCGTTTCTAATGACATTTGAAATATTTCTGTCATAGCCCCTGCTATTTCCACACTAACTTCCCTCAATGTCCTAGGGAATATCCTAGCCGGGACCTGGATACTTATCCACTTTTATATTTTTCAAAAGTGTCAGTACTTCCTCTTCTTTGATCCTCATGGTTTCCATAGCTACTCTATGTGTTTCCCTAACCTCACATAATTCAATATCCTTCTCCTTGGTGAATACCGAAGAAAATAAATTGTTCAATATCTCCCCCATCTCTTTTGGCTCTGCAGATAGCTCTCCACTCTGACTCTCTAATGGACCAATTTTATCCCTCGTTATCCTACTGCTATTAATATAGCTGTAGAAACCCGTTGGATTTACTTTCACCTTACTTGCCAATGCAACCTCATACCTTCTTTTAGCTTTTCTAATTTCTTTCTTAAGATTCTTTTTACATTCTTTATACTCCTCCTATATCTCCCTCTCTCTCAGTCTCTCTCCCTCGCTCAGTACCTCTCTCCTCACCATTCTCTGCCTATCTCTCTCTCTCTCTCTCTGTTTGTCTGTCTTTCTCCCTCTCTCTCTTTCTCTCTATCTGTATCTCTCTCATTCTCTGTCAAGGTCTCCCTCTCTCTGTCTGTCTCTTTGTCCATCTGTTTATCTCTTTCCCTATCTGCCTCCCTCTCTTCCTCTCTCGGTCTCACTGTATCTCTGCCTCTCTCTTGGTATCTCTGTCTCTCTCTCTCTCTCTCTCTCTCTGCTTCGTCTGACTGTCTCTCCCTCTGTCTGTCTCTCTTTCCCTTTCCCTCTCCCGTCTCCCTCTCTGTGTCTCTCTCTCTCTCTCTGTATGTATGACCCTCTCTTTCTTTCTCTCTCCGTCTCACTGCCTGTCTCTCCCTCTCACTGTCTCTCTCTCTCTGTTTCGCACTCACTCCCCCTCTGTGTGTCGCTCTCTCTCCCCCTGCTCTCTTTGTCTCTGTAGCTTTCTCCCTCTGCCCCATCTCTCTGTGTATCTTTACCTCTCTCATGCTGTCTGTCTCTCTCTCTCTCTCTCTGCATCTCTTTTTTCTCTCT
The DNA here is from genome assembly GCA_036785375.1 of Leucoraja ocellata. Lineage (NCBI taxonomy): Eukaryota > Metazoa > Chordata > Chondrichthyes > Rajiformes > Rajidae > Leucoraja > Leucoraja ocellata. The sequence goes on from JAWMAR010002494.1 coordinate 60,128, forward strand.
CTCTGTTTGTGTGTCTCTCCCTGTCTCTCTCTCTCTATATATATATATCTGTATCTCTCGTTGTCTCTCTTTCTCCCTCTGTGTCTGTCTCTCTTGCACTCCCCCTCTGTCTGTCACTCTCTCTCTCTCTCTCTCTCTCTCTCCATTTGTGTCTCTCACTTTCTCTTCCTCTCTCTCTCTCTCTTTCTCTCTCTCTATCGGTATCTATCTCTATCTGTATCTCTGTCTCTCTCCCTCTGTATCTCTCTCGCTGCCTCTGCCCCCTCTCCCACTGTCTCTCCCCATCTCTCTCTCTCTCTTTTTCTCACTGTCGCTCTCAATCTGTCTCTCTCTATCTCTCTCCCTATATGTCTCTCTTTCTAGGTTTCTCTCTCTCACTGTCCCTCTCTACCTGACACTGTATCCCTCTATCTCTCACTGTCCCCTCTCTCTGTCTCTGTCCCTCTCTCTCTCTCTCTGTAGTAAAAACTGTAGTAAATGTAACTTCGTTCAAACCTAGGTTTGAATGACAATAAATAGCATCCCATTCTCTCTCTCTCTCTCTCTCTGTGTATCTGTATATCTTTCTCCGTGTCTGTCACTCATTGTCTTTCTCTCTCCCTCGCTGTCTCTCTTTGTTTATCTCTCTCTTTCGCTGCCTGTCTCTGTTTCTCGCTCTCTCTCTCTCACTGTTTGTCTGCCTCTCTCTTGCTCCTTCCCTCTGTCTCACTCTCTCTGTCTATCTCTTTCTCACTCTGTCCCTCTCTCCCTGTCTCTGTGTCTCTTCATCTGTCTGTCTGTCTGTCTGTCTCGGTTTCTCACTTTCCCGTGTGTCTCACTCTCTCTCTCACTTTCTGTCTCTCACTTTCTGTCTGTCTGTCTGTCTGACTCTCTCTCTATCTCTTTTGTCTCTCCCCCTATGTCTCCCCCTCCCTCTGTATATCTCTCCCTCTCTTTACCTGCCTCTCTCTCCCTGTGTGTCTCTCTCCCTCTACCTCTCTCTCACTTTGTCTCTCTCTGTCTATCTGTCTCTCTCTGTCTGTCTCTCTCTGTCTGTCTTTCCCTCTCTGTCTCTTCCCTGTCTGTCTCTGTCAGTATCTCTCTCCCTATCTGTCTCTCTCTCCCTCCCCCTCTCTGTATCTCTCTTGGTCTCACTCTATCTCTCTCTCTCTCTCTCTGACACTCTGTCTCTCTGTGTCTTTCTCTCCCCCCTCGCTGCCTCTCTCTCTCTCTCCCCCCTCGCTGTGTCCCCCATCGCTGTCTCTCTCTCCCCCCTCGCTGTCTCTCTCTCCCCCCTCGCTGTCTCTCTCTCCCCCCTCACTGTCTCTCTCCCCCCTCACTGTCTCTCTCTCCCCCCTCGCTGTCTCTCTCTCCCCCCTCGCTGTCTCTCTCTCCCCCCTCGCTGTCTCTCTCTCCCCCTCGCTGTCTCTCTCTCCCCCCTCTCTGTCTCTCTCTCCCCCCTCTCTGTCTCTCTCTCCCCCCTCGCTGTCTCCCTCGCTGTCTCTCTCTCCCCCCTCGCTATCTCTCTCTCTCCTCCCCTCGCTGTCTCTCTCTCTCGGTCTAACTGTATCTCTCTCGGTCTCACTCTGTATCTCTGTGTCTCTCTCTCTCCCTGTGTCTCTGTCTCTCTCACTCTCGCTATCTCTCTCTCTCCCCGTCTGTCTGTATCTCTCACTGTCTCTCTTTGTCTGTGTGTGTGTCTCCTTCTCTCAGTCCGCACCGCTCCCACTCATCCCCGACTCTACTCCCCACCAGATATGTGGGGGTGGGGACCCAACGTCACCCTCAATGTCCGCTCATGTCCCCGTCTCTCCGTCCACAGCAACGGCTCCTAATCCCTGCAGGAGGGAACACAGAGGGTCAACAAGTTGACAAAAAGGACATTACTAACGCGGCAACATTACTGGGGCCTGAAGGGGGGGATGGGTGTGGGGGGATCAGCGCAGGGTGGGGGAGCGAGGGGAGTCAGTGGGTCAGTGCGGGGGTGAGGGGAGTCAGTGGGTCAGTGCGGGGGTCAGTGGGAGAGTGAGGGGCAGTCAGTAGCAATGTTACAACATTTTGAGATTTAAAAAATCAAATCTGCAATTTAACACAAAAGTTGTGATCGAGGACAGTGAAATGGCCACAACTTTATTAAAAATTTAGAGAACTGAAAGGAATTATGGGCTTTTGACTGTCCTCGATCACAGCTGTTGTGTTAAGTCAATGGAAAATCAATAGGGAACAAGATGCTAATTTCCGAGTATGAAAATGGCCATAACCTTTTTAATACTGAAGATATGAAAGTGAATTAGGTGTCAAATTAAACTTCTTTTTATGCTTTATCTGATGGGATAAATTAGACTTGATTTTTTAAATCTCAAAATGTTGTAACATAGTTAGCAGCGGCCGCTGGGATCGTGGACAAGGTGTCTGTTTCCCCTCAACCCCCCCTCACCCGCGCTGACCCACAAACACCCCTCACCCCCCCTCCACACTGACCCACAAACACCTCACCCCCCCCTCCACACGGACCCACAAACGCCCCTCACCCCCCCCTCCACAATGGCCCACAAACACCCCTCACCCCCCCTCCACACTGACCCACAAACACCTCACCCCCCCCTCCACACTGACCCACAAACACCCCTCACCCCCCCTCCACACGGACCCACAAACACCCCTCACCCGCCCTCCACACTGACCCACAAACACCCCTCACCCCCCCCCTCCACAATGGCCCACAAACACCCCCCTCCACACTGACCCACAAACAGCCCTCACCCCCCCCCTCCACACTGACCCACAAACACCCCTCACCCCCCTCCACACTGACCCACAAACACCCCCCTCCACACTGACCCACAAACACCCCTCACCCCCCTCCACACTGACCCACAAACAGCCCTCACCCCCCCTCCACAATGACCCACAAACACCCCTCACCCCCCCCCCCTCCACACTGCCCACAAACACCCCTCACCCCCCCTCCACAATGACCCACAAACACCCCTCACCCCCCCTCCACACTGACCCACAAACACCCTGCACCCCCCCCCCCTCACTGACCCACAAACACCCCTCGCCCCCCACTGACTCCCCTTCCCAAACTCCCCCCTCCCCCCCCCTGACCCACTGACTTCAACATCCTCGACACTCGGCTCCAAGCGCCAACCCCGGTGCCGGGCGGGCGGGCGGGCAGTGGGTGAGTGAGTGAGTGAGTGAGTGAGTGAGTGAGTGAGTGAGTGCCCCGGTGCGAGGCCGGAGACTGGAAGTGAGTAGAGGGAGGGTTGAGGGTGACGGTGACGTGGAGCCGCCGCGCAGACCTGGACCATCGAGCAACTGCCCCTCCGTCCGTCCTTCTTCTTCTATGTGGTGTTTTTTGGCGGTTGGCAAACAACTTTTTAGTGCATTACCGCCACCAACTGGTATGGAGTGTGGATCAAACCACACCATTACATATACTAATAACCTATATCTTTCCGAACAAATTGGTTACCCTGAGAAAAGCAACAGGATTTGATAGCACTTATATGAACTCCCTTGCAAAATATCTACCAAATCAAATTGTACTTTTTCTTTTCTGAACTGCTCACCCATCCGTCCTCTCTCCTCCTCATACCTCTCACAATGTATAATGACATGCTCTATTGTCTCTTCTTGCCCACAGTATTCACATCTGCCTGTATTATGCTTGCCTATTATAAAAAGTGTACTGTTCAGACCAGTGTGTCCAAATCTGATTTTTGAAATTACTATCTCCTCTTTTCTGTTCTTTTCCTGCACATCTCATTTCTCCCACTTTCCTCTGGACTCTGTTGAACCACCGTCCGTTCCACTCTTCCTCCCATTGCTTTTGCCATCTTTCCTTCAGTCTTTGCTTAATAATGTCTTTGATTTCAATTTTACCTATGTTAATACTTAAATCAATCTTACTTCTTTTTGTTACCTCTTTTGCTAGCTTATCTGCCATTTTGTTTCCTCTAATGCCAATGTGTGCTGGTATCCATAAAAATATGACTAAGCCCCATCATTTGAATTCTGAATAGTGTTAGTTGTATTTCAATCAAAATGTCTGGTCTACTGTCTGAATGGCTGTGCTGTAAACTCTTTATTGCTAAACTTGAATCTGAACAAATAACTGTCCTTAAAGGCCTGGTATCCTCGACCCACTGTACCGCTAACAATATTGCAATCATTTCACCTGTGTATACTGAGACCTCATTATTGATCCTCTTCCCTACTTTGATGTGAAATTCTGGTACAATAAATGCTACTCCTACTTTATCCACTGAATCTTTTGATGCATCTGTATAAATTTGGACAAAGCTGTAGTATCTGTCAATGTATTCCTGTATGATGAATGAATTATACATACGTTGTTTATCCTTGTTTTTCTGTTCTAATATTGTAAAGTCTACTGTTGCATCTGGAAGTATCCAAGGTGGAATTGAAGGTAATGGAACCGTTGGAACCACATTTAATTGTGCTATGCTGATTTGTAATGCTCTCTGGGTCACTGTCCATCCAAAACTTTTTGTTTCCCTTCTCTCCTTTTCCCAGCATGGTTTGACAGTAACTTGTGCTGGATGTTCTTGACTGTGTCCCTGTAGGTTAAACCAGTAATTCAATGAAAGCTGTATCCTTCTCATCTCTAGAGGCATCTCCCCCATTTCAACCTGTAATGCTGCTGTTGGAGTTGTTTTTATTGCACCTGTACATATTCTCAATGCCCGATATTCAATGTTGTCTATTTTCTTAAGAGAAGTACTTGATGCGGACCCATATGTGATGTATATGTAGTGGTGATGACTGACAACGCGAGACAATTTGTCTGTGCTGAATTTCATAGGTTCCAGGATGACTGGGAATTTGCCCATGTCACCTCAAGTCCCATATATCCACAGAGCAACGGGCAGATAGAGCGCTGTGTGCAAACTATAAAAGGTATCATGAGGAAAGCCAAACGCAGCGGCCGTGACCCGATGTACGCCATCCTCGAATACCGCAACACCCCACTTGATGGGACAGGCGGCTATGCCCCCTCACAGTTACTGAACAGTAGACTGTTAAGAAGCAAATTGCCATCGCCTCTATCACTCTTACTGCCTCATCATGTCCCTCCCATGGGACCACAACTGGCCATCCGACAAGAAAAACAGGCAGCATACTTCAATGCGAAGGCAAGCGTCGAGCCGCTGCCGCGCCTGGAACAACAACAACAGGTATGGTTTCATGCCAAACCAACTGAGTGGCAACGTGGCCGCATTGCAAGAGAAAACCTGTCCCCTCGGAGCTACGTCATCTCTACACCGAGCGGTACAGAGTTCCGCAGGAACAGGAAGGACATACGACCTGCGCACGAAGCAGCTGAGCCATGCCCTGACAACATGCAGCAGACAAGTGCGAACACTCTCCCACAAGGAGGAACCCCTCACCCAGGAGGAGCTAGTCTCCCAAACTCAAGCGAACTATCACAGGCCGCACCACAAGGGTCTGTGGTGGGGGAATCGGCTCAAAGCGAGCCAAGCCACACTCGCACAGAACAGAAATATGACACAGAACGAGTTGGAAAGACGACTTGCACGAGAAGTGGGCGATTGTCAAAACCCCCAACTCGACTTGTTATGTAAAATTGTTGCGCATTTTTTTTAAATAGTTTTGTAGTATGACGAGCACTGTGTTATTTGTGGTACTTTATCCACGTTAAATTCATTAAGGTTCAAGTTATTAATTTTGACCAACGTTGAAGGGGGGGGGGGATGTAAGGTAATTTAAGGGAAGGGGGAGAATTGTAATTAAAGTAAAGGGGGAGATGTGATGTATATGTAAATGCCTGTGCCCCTTTAATATGAAGGGCTTTGCCTCGTGATCGAGAGCAGGTGACCTTGGAGCAGTGTCCCTGGGTGGGGCAGAATAAATCATACTTACAAGATGTCGGACGTGTTCTCCTTTTGCTTGTGCTAGTCACAACAGGGCCTTACGTGGTCTCAAACATTACACCATACACCACACAACCATAATCTAACACAGATCTAATTAACCCAGTGTATATAGTCTTCAAAGCTGTTCTATCTGCCCCCCCAATCACATCCAACTAAACATCTCATTACATGAAGTATCTTCTTACATTTGTCCACTACTTTCTGAATATGAACCATCCATGTAATCCTCTCATCAAACTTGCGTGAGAGTTGAGCATCTTGCTCTGCTGTATGATCTTTGATTTGACCTTGAGTGAGCATCAGGGTTTGTCCATGAAACGCGGCCGGCCCAGTTGTTGTTGTTGTTGTTGCTGCAGCTTCTCTTGTCTCCACAGTCGCTGCCCGTCTGTCTCTGTCTCTGTCTCTGTCTCTGTCGCTGCGTCACAAGCGCCGCCGACATTTTGTATCCGCCTTCACGTTTAAAAACAAACCGCCATCTTGCAGCTTCCAATGGGCGGTGACGTCACGGCGCAGGGCGGGCGGGCGGGCGGTGATGACGCCCCCAACCCCCTCCCCCCCCTTCACTCACGACATTCTCCTAACTCCACGCTTTCTCCTAAGTGGCTGGAGGGAGCAATCTCTTGAACTATATAATAATCTGCCGCTGTAAACCCCTCACCAACATGGCCGCCATCAAACCCCTCACAAAGATGGCCGCCGGCTGCCGACCAATCAGCGGCGCCGACCTCACCAAGATGGCCGCCGGTCCCGCCCCGGGATCGAGTCTCCGCATCGACCGCATGAAAATGGCGGCGGAGAAGCGGCAGTTGGTGACGTCGCTGCGGACGGAGCTGAGGTAAATAATGTTGTAAATAAACCCGGTAAATGTGGGGGAGCTGAGGTCAAACTCCACATAAACTACACGTGTGGGGAATAAAACTGGGGTCAATAATAGAAACTCACCGTCTGGAGCAGCGTCCTGATATAAAACACCAGGATTATAAACATCTATCTCCCTCTCTCTGGCTCTCTGTAAATAATCAATAAATCACCAAATAAACTACACGTCTGGGGAATAAACCCAGTAAATCTGGTGTAAATAATGTTATAAACTACACGTCTGGGGGATAAACCCGGTAAATCTGGTGTAAATAATGTTATAAACTACACGTCTGGGGGATAAACCCGGTAAATCTGGTGTAAATAATGTTATAAACTACACATCTGGGGGATAAACCCGGTAAATCTGGTGTAAATAATGTTATAAACTACACGTCTGGGGGATAAACCCGGTAAATCTGGTGTAAATAATGTTATAAACTACACGTCTGGGGGATAAACCCGGTAAATCTGGGATAAATAATGTTATAAACTACACGTCTGGGGAATAAACCCGGTAAATCTGGTGTAAATAATGTTATAAACTACATGTCTGGGGAATAAACCTGGTAAATCTGGTGTAAATAATGTTATAAACACACAGGACAGCGGAATAAACCCGGTCTGGCGGTAAATAATGATATAAACACACAGGGGAGCGGAATAAACTGGGCTGTGAATTTGTTCCCAAAACATCCGACCCCGACCCCTCGGTAAAATAATTCTAAATCTGCTGTGATGACATTACACAAATTGGCATTTCATAAGAACCACATGAATCATCAAGCAGCCTTTTAAACCCTTTCCATAAAGGTTTGAGTCTAACGGTTGTAGCTGTGCTATTGTGGCTTTTTGTTAATGTTTATTCTTGAAATAAAAACCATAATTCATTATGCTAAAAGAAAACAAAATGACAGAAAGGACCGTGACAAAATTACAATTCCGTTGAATAAAGTAACAATTATAAAAGCATTACTCCAAAATTTATTAAACTAAGACCACAGGTATGAGCTAAATGGCTAAATTATGACCAAAAAAAATAGAAATTAAAAGTAAATGCCTAGGTAGTTAAATTTGCTACAAAAGTACATACCTAAAATGTATTAATAACGTCTGAGGAACAGAATTGCTTCTCAGAGAGAGTGAGAGAGAGAGAGAGAGTGTAGGGAGGGAGGAGAGGGGTGAGAGGCTGGAGGTGGAAAGGGGGTGAAGTGAGTAACGGGGGGAAGCAGGGAGCAATGGGAGAGGGGAGGGGGTTTGGTGCCGAGGGGGATCAATGGGGGGCGGAGAACTGGGGGGAGAGAGAGGGGTCGAGTGAGCCAAGGAAGGGGGTAGGGAGCCAGGTGGGGATGGGTTCACATTGTTTGGGGGTGGGGAGGAGGGGGGGAGCAAAGGGGGGGAGTAGCAGGAGACGTCAGGAGTAAGGAGCAGGCAGAGGCAGGGGTAAGGGACAGGGGGTCACAGAGAGGAGGTCACATTGTTTAGGGGTGGGGAGGGTGTTGCAGTTTAGGAAGTGAAACCAGGGCAGGGTCTTCACTATGAATGGCGGGGCGCTGGGAGAATGTTTGGAGCCGAGGGATCTAGCAGTGCAGGTACTAGTTGGGCCGAAGGTGATGACATTACACAAGTTGGCATTGCATCAGAACCACATGAATCATCAAGCTGCCTTTTAAACCCATGTCCATAAAGGTTTGAGTCTAACGGTTGTAGCTGTGCTATTGTGGCTTTTAGTTAATGTTTATTCTTGAAATAAAAAACATAATTCATTATGCTAAAAGAAAACAAAATGACAGAAACGACCGTGACAAAATTACAATTCCATTGAATAAAGTAACAATTATAAAAGCATTACTCCAAAATTTATTAAACTAAGACCACAGGTATGAGCTAAATGGTTAAATTTTGACCAAAAAAAATCTCGTATGCAATAGAAATTAAAAGTAAATGCATAGGTAGTTAATTTTGCTACAAAAGTACAACCTAAAATTTATTAATGACGTCGTAGGAACAGAATTGCTTCTGTCAGAGAGAGGGAGAGAGAGAGAGTGTGTGTGTGTAGGGAGGGAGGATAGGGGTGAGAGGCTGGAGGTGGAAAGGGGGTGAAGTGAGTAGCGGGGGCAAGCAGGGATCAAAGGGAGGGGGAGGGATTCAAGGGGGAGTGGGTTTGGTGCTGAGGGGGAAGAAAGGGGGGGCTGGGAACTGGGGGGGGAGGGGGAGAGAGGGGTCAAGTGAGTCATAGAAGGGGGTAGGCAGCCTGGTGAGGGTTCACATTGTTTGGGGGTGGGGAGGAGGGGGAGGGAGCAAAGGGGGGTAACGAGCATGAGGCAGCAGGGGTAAGGGGCAGGGAGCCACAGGGAGGAGGTCACGTTGTTTGGGGGTGGGAAGGGTGTTGCAGTTTAGGAAGTCAAACCAAGGCAGGATCTTCACTGAACAGCGGGGCGCTGGGGCAATAGACAAGAGACAATATGTGCAGGAATAGGCCATTTGGCCCTTTGAGCCAGCACCGCCATTCAATGTGATCATGGCTGATCATCCCAAATCAATACCGCGATCCTGCCTTCCCCCCATATCTCTTGACTCCGCAATCTTTAAGAGCCCTATCTAGCTCTATCTTAAATGTATCCACTGAACCGGCCTCCACCGCGCTCTGAGGCAGAGAATTCCACAGACTCACAACTCTCTGTGAGAAAAAGTGTTTCCTTGTCTCTGTTTCGAATGGCTTATCCCTTTCTGTGTGGCCCCCGGTTCTGGACTCCCCCAACATCGGGAACATGTTTCCTGCCTCTAGCATGTCCAAACCCTTAACAATCTTATATGGTTCAATAAGATCCCATCTCATCCTTCTAAACTACAGAGTGTACAAGCCCAGCCGCTCCATTCTCTCAGCATATGACAGTCCCCCACATCCCGGAAATTAACCTGGTGAACCTACGCTGCTCTCCCTCAATAGCAAGAATGTCCTTCCTCAAATTAGGGGACCAAAACTGCACACAATACTCCAGGTGTGGTCTCATTAGGACTCTGAACTCTGAACCTTGCGGAATGTGTAGAGCCGAGGGATCTAGCAGTGCGGGCACGAGTTGGGCCGAAGGGCCCTGTTTCCAACACTGTATCATTCCATGACTCTATGACAAAGAGCTGGAGTAACTCAGCGGGTCAGGCAGCATCTGTGGAGAAGATAGACACAAAGTGCTGGAGTAACTCAGCGGGTCAGGCAGCATCTGTGGAGAAGATAGACACAAAGTGCTGGAGTAACTCAGCGGGTCAGGCAGCATCTGTGGAGAAGATAGACACAAAGTGCTGGAGTAACTCAGGAGGCCAGGCAGCATCTGTGGAGAGAGGAATGGATGAAATTTTGGGTTGACGCCCTTCTTTGGTTTAATTCAGTTTAGAGATGCAGCGCAGAAACAACAGGCCTTTCGGCCCATGGTGTCTGCGCCGACCAGCGATCACCCCGTACACTAGCACTATCCCACGCACATTGGGGACAATTTAGCTATTTTGTGGGGGTTGATTAATTTACAACTTTACCGCTGCGCCAGTGTGCAGCGCAGAATTATATAACGGTTTCCTCCGCCATAAACGCACCCAATATGTGCTAGGAATGTCCTGTTTGCCAGCTTGTTGATCCTCTGTGTTCCCCTCCTGCAGGGTTTAGGAGCCATTGCTGTGGACGGAGAGACGGGAACATGAGCGGCCATTGAGGGCACCAGGGTGCCGGTGAGCCCCCCATCTGCTCGGTGTGCGGGCCGGGCTTCAAGGGCTGGTCTTCGATGGAGGACCACATGACGGGGCACAACAAGGAGAAGCGTTATGAGTGCGACGTATGTGGCAAGGCCTGGCAGACCCACCGTCGGGAGCACACGATAGAACGCCCTTTCAACAGCATAGAGTGCGGCAAGAGCTTCAAGAGGGCGGATGTGCTGAAGGCCCACCGGCGGGTGCACACGGGCGAGAAGCCCTATGGTTGCTCCACATGTGGCGAGAGCTTTACCCAGTTGTCGGGGCTGCGGGAGCACCAGCGGATGCACAGCAGTGAGCGGCCCTTCACCTGCTCCGACTGCAGCAAAGGCTTCAAGTCGTTCAAGGGCTTCAAGTCGTTCAAGGAACTGAAGGTGCACAGGCGCGTGCACACCGGGGAACGTCCCTACACATGCAGCGACTGCGGCAAGGGCTTCATCCAGTCCAGCGGCCTGCTGGTGCACCAGCGCACCCACACTGGCGAGCGTCCCTACAACTGTGCCCAGTGCGGCAAGGGCTTCACCCAGTCCAGCGGCCTGCTGGCACACCAGCGCACCCACACTGGCGAGCGTCCCTACACCTGCGCCCAGTGCGGCAAGGGCTTCACCCAGCCTAGTCACCTGCAGGTGCACCAGCGCACCCACACCGGTGAGTGCCCCTTCACCTGCGCCCAGTGCGGCAAGGGCTTCACCCAGTCCGGCCACATGCTGACGCACCAGCGCACCCACACTGGTGAGCGCCCCTACACGTGCGCCCAGTGCGGCAAGGGCTTCACCCAGTCTAGTTACCTGCTGGTGCACCAGCGCACCCACACCGGTGAGCGCCCCTTCACCTGCACCCAGTGCGGCAAGGGCTTCACCTGCTCATCCAACCTGCTGATGCACCAGCGCACCCACACCGGCGAGCGCCCCTACACCTGTGCCCAGTGCGGCAAGGGCTTCACCCACTCCGGCAGCCTGCAGCAGCACCAGCGCACCCACACTGGCGAGCGCCCCTACACCTGCACCCAGTGCGGCAAGAGCTTCACCTGCTCCTCCAAACTGCTGAATCACCAGCGCACCCACACCGGCGAGTGCCCCTACACCTGCGCCCAGTGCGGCAAAGGCTTCACCTGCTCCTCCAACCTGCTGATGCACCAGCGCACCCACACCGGCGAGCGCCCCTACACCTGTGCCCAGTGCGGCAAGGGCTTCACCTGCTCCTCCAACCTGCAGCAGCACCAGCGCACCCACACTGGCGAGCGCCCCTACACCTGCACCCAGTGCGGCAAGGGCTTCACCAACTCCACCCGGCTGCTGTCCCACCAGCGGGTGCACGCCGTCGACTGTCCCGTCCCCAGCCCGGTGTGTGGAGAGCACTTTGCGACGTCCTCCCACGCCCTGTCTCACCAGCACGTGCACACCAGTGGCCAGCCCTACGACTGCCCGTACTGCGGTGAATCGTTTGACAGCTCGCGGGGGTTGCAGCAGCACCGGCGGATCCACGCCGGCGAGCAGCTGCTCCCACTGTGACAAGAGAGCACGGGGGCTGCGGGAGCACCAGCGGATACACACCAGAGAGAGACCCTTTGTGTGCGCTGAGTGTGGCAAGGGTTTCACCCGCATGTCCAGCCTGTGGCAGCACCGGCGTACCCACAACGGTGAGTGTCCGTTCCCCTGCCCGTCCTGTGGTAAGGGCTTCACCCGCCTTGACCACCTGCCGGAGCACCGGCGAGTCCACACCAGCCAGCGCCCCTTCACCTGCCCGCTCTGTGGCAAGGCCTTTGCCCGCTCCTTCAGCCTGCTGGCACATTGCCACATGGATAGGTAGGCGCTGTTTATGTAGACACAAAATGCTTGAAGGAATGGGTAACGTTTCTGGTCGAGACCCTCCTCAGTCTCGACCCGAAAAGTCACTCAGTCCTTCTGTCCAGAGATGCTGCCTGTCCCGCTGAGTTACTCCAGCATTTTGTGAGCTTTTTTGTGAACTAGCATCTGCAGTTCCTTGTTTTTAAACCATTCTGGTTAACCATCTCTGCATCTTCCCCAAAGCTTCCACATCAGTCCTGTAATGGAGTGACCAGAACTGTATGCAATACTCCAAATGCTACCTGACCAATGTCCCTTAAAGCTGCACATATATATTCCACTCTCCTTATCTCACATCCTTTTATCTCCTTATTTTCCCTCGCCTCTGTCACTTCACTCATCTGCCGATCACCCCCTCATCTGTCAACATAATGTCAGTCTGAAGAAGGGTCCTGACCCGAAATATCACCTATCCATGTTCTCCACAGATGCTGCCTGACCCGCTGAGTTACTCCAGCACTCTGAAACGTCACCTATCTGTTCCATACAGCCCAATGACACAGTGAACACAGAATTCTCCAATTTGAGGAGAATCTCCCCTCATCCAAATGAAATCCTGGAGTCTGTCCCGACCCCAACTTTTTTTTTCTGCCCCCCCCCCCACCACGACTCCACGAGTCCATAGAAATGTCCAGACCCAACACGTTGCCTGGCCATTCCCCTCCAAAGTCCCGGTAGAACTCAGCGGGTTGGCCATCCGTGGTGGGAAACGGATGGAGAAGTGTTCCTAATATAAGCCCGCCTTGGCCTTGTCGAGGAGCAGACAAGCAACTGTACCAGCATCTTCTCATTCATACTGTACGCAAATGAAAATGCAGAAGTGAGCCAAGCTGCACACAGCCGACGAACACAACCCCAGCTGGCTGCCACTGGCCCAAACACTTAAAAGCATTTTAAAGTGTGTTTTAAAAAAAATAAAGTATTGATGCATTTGTGCCTTGCCTAACAAACAAAGCAAGTTTTTCCTGGCCTGACTGTGTTCTTCGGAATTCTTCAGAATTCATGTTGTGTTATCAATAATGAAAGAAAATGCCAGCCTTCTCAGGAAATGATGATGATGGCGGGTCTGACATATGTTGAAAGAATGGGTCGACTGGGTTTGTATTCACTGGAATTCAGAAGGATGAGCGGGTATCTTATAGAATCGTATAAAATGAATGGGAGATTGGACAGGGTAGATGCAGGAAACATGTTCCCCATGTTGGGGGAGTACAGAACTGTTATCCATTTCCTTAGAAAATATTTAACATTTTTAATTAGCCTAAGTGTCCAAATAACATTCACACAAGAATTCACAATATAGCATGATTTTTAAATCTCATTATCGTGGATTTATGGGCCAAACTAGAACGCGTGTTTGCGGGGGGGGGCGGTTGCAACATCACACTCACACTAATCACTCCCCAAACACACAGGTGGGCGTTGGGGGTGAGGGGGAGACGCGGTGGGGAGGGAGGGGAGGGGGAGGGGGCGGAGGAAATTGGAGAGATTTGGGAGGGAGAGCAAAGCGGGGTAGGGGGAGTGAGAAGGGGATGGGAAGAGGGAGGAGAAGGGGAGTGGGAGGAGAATGGGGAGGGCAGGAAGGGGGAAGAGGGGTAGGGGGTGGGAGAGGAGTAGCGGGGAGTGGTGCAAGAGAGAGGAAGGGGGTAGGAGGAGATGGGGGTGAAGGGTGGGAGGGGGAGAGAGGGTGTGGGTGGGGAGGAGGGAGAGGGGTGGGAGGGAAGGAGGGAGAGGCATGAGGAGAGAGGGGGAAGGGTAGGATGAGGGTGGGTTCGGGGGGTGGGGGAAGGGGAGATGGTGAGGAGGGAGGGGAAGGAGGAGTGGGAAGGGGAGAAAGGGGGAAGAGTGTGGAGGGAGGAGAGAGTGGTAGGGGGCGGGGGTATAGTGGGATGGGAGGCAGAGAGGGGTAGGGGGAGAGGGGAAATAGTGGCGAGGGAACGGGGAGGGTAGGAGTGCGGAAGAGGGGCAGAGGAGTAGGTCGAGTGGTGGAAGAGGCAAAGATGGGAAGGAGGTATGTGGGGAGTTGGGGTGGGAGAGGGGGGAAGGGGGGAGAAGAGGGGTGCAGGAGGGCGTGAGAAGGTGGGATGGGGAATAGAGGGTGGGGGAGGGGAGAGAGTAGGGAAAGGGGGAGAGTGGGGGGGGAGAAGGAAGGTAGGGAGGAGAGAGAAGGGTGGGGAGGGAGATGGGTGGGGGGAGATAAGTGGAAGAATGGGGAGGGGGAGTAGGGAAGGGGAGAGGGTGAAGAGTGTGGAGGGAGGGGAGAGTGGTAGGGTGGCGGGGGAAGAATGGGATGGGAGGGGGTGGGGGAGAGTGTAAAGGGTGGGGAGGGAGAGTGGGAGGGGGTAGAGGAGTGGGGAGGGAGGGAGCGGGAGATGGGTAGCGGGAGTGATGGAAGAGGGACAGGGGGAAGGGGAGAAAGGAATGGGGTGGGGGAGAGAGGGATGGGGTGGGAGGAGGGCTGTAATACACTCGCTCCCGGGCCCCACAACTGTATTACACTCGCTCCCGGGCGGCGCCAACTGTAACACACTCGCTCCCGGGCCCCACAACTGTATTACACTCGCTCCCCGGCCCCATAACTTTTTAGATTAGATTAGATTAGATTCGTTTATTGTCATTCAGACCTTTCGGTCTGAACGAAATTTTGTTTCCCTGCAGTCATACATATAATTAAAAAAATGACAAAAAACACACAATCAACACAAATTTAACATCCACCACAGTGAGTTTACCAAACACCTCCTCACTGTGGTGGAAGGCAAAATCTTAAAGTCTCTGTCTCTTCCCTCTTTGTTCTCCCTCTGCGCCGAGGCGACGGCTCAAACTCTGCGGCCGCCACAGCTCCAGGGCCGAGCCGGGTCTCCGCTGCCACTGCTGGTGCTACTGCAGCCGCCGCTACAGCTTCCGGGCTGAGTCGGGTCTCCGGTACCGCTGCCGCTGCCGCCGCTACAGCTTCGGGGCTGAGTCGGGTCTCCGCCGCTGCGGCTGCCGCCGCCACAGCTCCAGGGCCGAGTCGGGTCTCCGCTGCACTGCTGCTGCTGCCGCCGCTACAGCTTCGGGGCCGAGTCGGGTCTCCGCCGCCGCTGCTGTCGCCGCCACTGCTCCAGGGCCGAGTCGGGTCTCCGCCGCCTCCGCCACAGCTCCAGGACCGAGTCGGGTCTCCGCCGCTGCTGCCGCTGCTACAGCTCCGATGCCGCCAGCTCCGCCATTAGGCCTCGGCGCAGACGGAGACGGGGATGGGAAATCCGACCGAAGAAAAAGACGCATCTCCCGAAGGAAGAGACCAAAGCAGGTTTCTCCCACCCCACCCACACACATATACAACTTAATAAAACAAAAATTAACTAAAATATGACAAGGAACAAAACGAAAGAAAAAAAAACAGACGGACTGCAGGTGGGCCGCAGCTGTTAAGACAGCGCCGCCCCATCTACACTAGACCCACCGCAACCAATGTGACCCATCTACACTACTACCACCCGATCAACATAGCCATACCTACACTAGGCCCACCCCGACCAACATGCCACATCTACACCAGTCCCACCCAGACCAACATGCCCAATCTACACCAGTCCCACCCCGACCGACATGCCCCAACTACACCAGTCCCACCCCGACCGACATGCCCTATCTACACTAGTCCCACCCCGACCAAAATGCCCCATCTACACTAGTCCCACTCCGACCAACATGCCCCATCTACACTAGTCCCACCTTGACCAACATGCCCATACCAACACTAGTCCCACCCCGACCAATATGCCCCATCTACACTAGTCCCACTCCGACCAACATGCCCCATCTACACTAGTCCCACCTTGACCAACATGCCCATACCAACACTAGTCCCACCCCGACCAATATGCCCCGTCTACACTAGACCCACCGCAACCAACATGCCGCATCTACACTAGTACCACCCCGACCAACATAGCCATACCTGCACTAGTCCCACCCTGACCAACATGCCCCATCTAGACTTGTGCCACCCCGACCAACATGCCCCATCTACACTAGTCCCACCCCGACCAACATGCCCCATCTACACTAGTCCCACCCCGACCAACATGCCCCATCTACACTAGTCCCACCCCGAGCAACATCCCCATCTACACTGGTCCCACGCCGACCAAAATGCGCCATCTCCACTTGTCCCTCCCCGACAAACATGCCCCATCTACACTAGTCCCACCCCGACCAACATGCTGCATCTTCACGTCCCACCCTGACCAACATGCCCCATCTACACTAGTCCCACCCCCACCAACATGCCCCATCTACACTAGTCCCACCCCGACCAATATGCCCCATCTACACTAGACCCACCGCAACCAACATGCCGCATCTACACTAGTACCACCCCGACCAACATAGCCATACCTACACTAGTCCCGCCCTGACCAACATGCCGCATCTAGACTTGTGCCACCCCGACCAACATGCCCCATCAACACTAGTCCCACCCCGACCAACATGCCCCATCTACACTTGTCCCTCCCCGACTAACATGCCCCATCTACACTAGTCCCACCCCGACCAACAAGCCGCATCTTCACGTCCCACCCTGACCAACATGTCCCATCTACACTAGTCCCACCCCGACCAACATGCCCCATCTACACTAGTCCCACCCCGACCAACATGCCCCATCTACACTAGTCCCACCCGACCAACATTCCCCATCTACACTAGTCCCACCCCGACCAAATGCCCCATCTACACTAGTCCCACTCCGACCAATATGCCCCATCTACACTAGTCCCACCTTGACCAACATGCCCATACCTACATTAGTCCCACCCCGACCAACATGCCCCATCTACACTAGTCCCACCCGACTAGTCCCACCCCGACCAACATGCCCCATCTTCACTAGTACCACCCTGACCAACATGCCCCATCTACACTAGTCCCACCCAAACCAACATGCAGCATCTCCACTAGTCTCACCCGGATCGACATGCCCCAACTACACTAGTCCCACCCAGCCCAACGTGCCCCATCTACACCAGTCCCACCCCGACCAACATGCCCCATCTACACTTGTCCCATCCCAACCACCATGCCCATCGACACTAGTCCCACCCCACCACCTGCCCCATCTACACTAGTCCCACCCAGCCCAACATGACGCATCTGCACTAGTCGCACCCCGACCAATATGCCCCATCTGCACTAGTCCCACCCCGACCAACATGCCCCCACCTGTACTAGTCCAACCCCACCAAACTGCCCCACCTACACCAGTCCCACCCCCGACCAACATGCCCCTTCTGCACTGTCCCACCCGACCAACATGCCCCATCTGCACTAGGCCCACCCCTATCAACATGCCCCATCTACACTAGTCCCACCCCGACCAACATGCCCCATCTACACTAGTCCCGCCCTGACCAACATGCCCCCATCTACACTAATCCCACCCGACCGACGTGCCCCATCTCAACTAGTCCCACCCCGACCAATAGGCCCCATCTACACTAGTCCCACCCCGACCAACATGCCCCATCTACACTTGTCCCTCCCCGACTAACATGCCCCATCTACACTAGTCCCACCCCAACCAACATGCCGCATCTTCACGTCCCACCCTGACCAACATGTCCCATCTACACTAATCCCACCCAGACCAACATGCCCCATCTACACTAGTCCCACCCGACCAACATGCCCCATCTACACTAGTCCCACCCCGACCAACAGTCCCCATCTACACTAGTCCCCAGCCCGACCAACATGCCCTATCTGCTCTAGTCCCACCCCCGATCAATATGCCCCATCTACACTAGTCCCACCCCGACCGACATGCCCCATCTACACTAGTCCCACCCGGACCGACGTGCTCCATCTACACCAGTCCCAAATCGAACAACGTGCCCATCTACACTAGTCCCACCGACCGACGTGCCGTTACTACACTAGTCCCACCCCGACCAAATGCCCCATCTACACTAGTCCCACTCCGACCAACATGCCCCATCTACACTAGTCCCACCTTGACCAACATGCCCATACCTACATTAGTCTCACCCCGACCAACATGCCCCATCTACACTAGTCCCACCCGACTAGTCCCACCCGACCAACATGCCCCATCTTCACTAGTCCCACCCTGACCAACATGCCCCATCTACACTAGTCCCACCCAAACCAACATGCCCCATCTACACTAGTCTCACCCGGATCGACATGCCCCAACTACACTAGTCCCACCCAGGCCAACGTGCCCCATCTACACCAGTCCCACCCCGACCAACATGCCCCATCTACACTTGTCCCACCCCAACCACCATGTCCATCGACACTAGTCCCACCCCGACCACCATGCCCCATCTACACTAGTCCCACCCAGCCCAACATGCCGCATCTGCACTAGTCGCACCCCGACCGATATGGCCCCATCGGCACTAGTCCCACCCCGACCAACATGCCCCACCTGTACTAGTCCCAACCCCCACCAAACTGCCCCACCTACACGAGTCCCACCCGACCAACATGCCCCATCTACACTAGACCCACCACAACCAACATGCCGCATCTACACTAGTACCACCCCGACAAACATACCCATACCTACACTAGTCCCACCCTGACCAAACATGCCCCATCTAGACTTGTGCCACCCCGCCCAACATGCCCCATCTACACTAGTCCCAACCCCGACCAACATGCCCCATCTACACTAGTCCCACCCCGACCAACATGCCCCATCTACACTTGTCCCTCCCCGACAAACATGCCCCATCTACACTAGTCCCCACCCCGAGCAACATGCCGCATCTTCACGTCCCACCCTGACAACATGCCCCATATACACTACTCCCACCCGATCAACATGCCCATACCTACACTGATCTCACCCAAACCAACATGCCCATCTACACTTGTGCCACCCCGACCCACATGCCCTATCTACATTAATCCCCACCCCGACCAACATGCCCCAACTACACTAGTCCCACCCCGACCAATATGCCCCATCTACATTAGTCCCACCACGACCAACATGCCCCATCTGCACTAGTCCCACCCCCACCAACCTGCCCCAGCTACCTAGTCCCCACGCCGACCAACATGCCTCATCTAGTCTAGTCCCACCCCGACCAACATGCCCATATATACACTGGACCCACCTGACCAACATGCCCCATCTACACTAGCCCACACCTATCAACATGCCCCATCTACACTAGTCCCACCCCGACCAACATGCCCCATCCTCACCAGTCCCACACCGACCAACATGCCCCATCTACATCTACATTAGTCCCACCCTGACCAACATGCCCTATCTACATTAGTCCCACTACGACCAACATGCCCCATCTACACTAGCCCCACACTGACCAACATGCCCATACCTACACTAGTCCCACCCCGACCATTATGCCCCATCTACACTAGACCCACCGCAACCAACATGCCCATCTACACAAGTCCCACACCGACCAACATAGCCATACCTGCACTAGTCCCACCCTGACTAACATGCCCCATCTACACTAGTGCCAACCCGACCAACCAGCCCCATCTACACTAATCCCACCTCGACCACCATCACCCATCTTCACTTGCCCCATCCCGACCAACATGCCCTATGTACACTAGTCCCACCCCGACCAACATGCCCCATCTTCACTAGTCCCACCCTGACCAACATGCCCCATCTACACTAGTCCCACCCCAACCACCATGTCCCATCGACACTAGTCCCACCCAGACCACCATGCCCTATCTACACTAGTCCCACCCAGACCAACATGCAGCATCTGCACTAGTCGCACCCCGACCAACATGCCCCATCTGCATTAGTCCCACCCCGACCAACATGCCCCACCTGTACTAGTCCAACCCCCACCAAACTGCCCACCTACACCAGTCCCACCCCGACCAACATGCCCCGTTTGCACTTTTCCCAACCCGACCAACATGCCCCATCTGCACTAGTCCCACCCTGACCAACATGCCCCCATCTACACCAGTCCCACCCGGACCGACATGCCCCATCTCAGTAATCCCACCCGACCGACGTGCCCCAACTACACTAGTCCCACCCCGACCAATATGCCCCATCTACACTAGTCCCACCCCGACCGACAAGCCCCATCTACACTAGTCCCACCCGGACCGACGTGCTCCATCTACACCAGTCCCAAACCGACCAACGTGCCCCATCTACACTAGTCCCACCCGACCGACGTGCCCCTACTACTCTAGTCCCACCGCGACCAAAATGCCCCATCTACACCAGTCCCACCCCCACCAACATGCCCCATCTACACTAGTCCCACCCCGACTAACATGCCTCATCTACACTAGTCCCACCCCGACCAACATGCCCATACATACACTGGACCCACCTGACCAACATGCCCCATCTACACTAGGCCCACACCTATCAACATGCCCCGTCTACACCAGTCCCACCCCGACCAACATGCCCCCATCTACACTAGTCCCACCCCGACCAAGATGCCCCATCTCCATCTACATTAGTCCCAATCTGACCAACATGCCCTATCTACACTAGTCCCACTACGACCAACATGCCCCATCTACACTAGTCCCACCCCCGACCAACGTGCCCATACATACACTGGACCCACCTGACCAACATGCCCCATCTACACTAGCCCACACCTATCAACATGCCCCATCTACACTAGTCCCACCCCGACCAACATGCCCCATCCTCACCAGTCCCACAGCGACCAACATGCCCCATCTACATCTACATTAGTCCCATCCTGACCAAAATGCCCTATCTACACTAGTCCCACTACGACCAACATGCCCCATCTACACTAGTCCTACACTGACCAAAATACCCATACCTACACTAGTCCCACCCCGACCAACATGCCCCATCTACACTAGCCACACCCCGACCAACATGCCCCATCTTCACTTGTCCCACCCTGACCAACATGCCCCATCTGCACTAGTCCCACCCGGATCGACATGCCCCAACGACACTAGTCCCACCCAGACCAACGTGCCCCATCTACACCAGTCCCACCCCGACCAACATGCCCCATCTACACTAGTCCCACCCCAACCACCATGCCCCATCGACACTAGTCCCACCCCGACCACCATGCCCCATCTACACTAGTCCCACCCAGCCCAACATGCCGCATCTGCACTAGTCGCACCCCGACCAACATGCCCCATCTGCACTAGTCCCACCCCGACCAACATGCCCCACCTCTACTTGTCGAACCCCCACCAAACTGCCCCACCTACACCAGTCCCACCCCAACCAACATGCCCCTTCTGCACTAGTCCCAACCCGACCAACATGCCCCATCTGCACAAGGCCCACCCCTATCAACATGCCCCATCTACACTAGTCCCACACCGACCAACATGCCCCATCTTCACTAGTCCCACCCTGACCAACATGCCCCATCTACAATAGTCCCACCCCAACCAACATGCCCCATCTACACTAGTCCCACCCGGGTCGACATGCCCCAACTACACTAGTCGCACCCAGACCAACGTGCCCCATCTACACCGGTCCCACCCCGACCAACTTGCCTCATCTACACCAGTCCCACCCCAACCACCATGCCCCATCGACACTAGTCCCACCCCGACCACCATGCCCCATCTACACTAGTCCCACCCAGACCAACATGCTGCATCTGCACTAGTCGCACCCCGACCAACATGCCGCATCTGCACTAGTCCCGCCCCGACCAACATGCCCCACCTGTACTAGTCCAACCCCCACCAAACTGCCCACCTACACCAGTCCCACTCCGACCAACATGCCCCTTTTTGCACTAGTCCCAACCCGCCCAACATGCCCCATCTGCACTAGTCCCACCCTGACCAACATGCCCCCATCTACACCAGTCCCACCCGGACCGACATGCCCCATCTACACTAAAGCCAACCGACCGACGTACCCCAACTACATTAGTCCCACCCCGACCAATATGCCCCATCTACACTAGTCCCACCCCGACCGACATGCCCCATCTACACTAGTCCCACCCGGACCGACGTGCTCCATCTACACCAGTCCCAAACCTACCGACGTACCCCATCTACACTAGTCCCACCCGACCGACGTGCCCCTACTACTCTAGTCCCACCCCGACCAAAATGCCCCATCTACACTAGTCCCACTCCGACCAACATGCCAATTCTACACTAGTCCCACCTTGACCAACATGCCCATACCTACACTAGTCCCACCCCGACCAATATGCCCCATCTACACTAGTCCCACTCCGACAACATGCCCCATCTACATTAGTCCCACCTTGACCAACATGCTCATACCTACACTAGTCCCACCACGACCAAATGCCCCATCTACACTAGACCCACCGCAACCAACATGCCGCATCTACACTAGTACTACCCCGACCAACATGCCGATACCTACACTAGTCCCACCCTGACCAACATGCACCATCTGGACTTGTGCCACCCCGACCAACAAGCCCATCTACACTTGCCCTCCCCGCAAACATGCCCCATCTACACTCGTCTCACCCCAACCAACATGCCCCATCTACACTTGTGCCACCCCGACCAACATGCCCTAACTACATTACTCCCACACCGACCAACATGCCCCATCTACACTATTCCACCCTGACCAACCTGCCCCATCTACATTAGTCCCACCACGACCAACGTGCCCCATCTGCACTAGTCCACCCCCTCCAACATGCCTCATCTACACTAGTCCCACCCCGACTAACATGCCCATACATACACTGGACCCACCTGACCAACATGCCCCATCTACACTACGCCCACACCTATCAACATGCCCCATCTACACTAGTCCCACCCCGGACCAACATGCCCCATCCTCATTGTCACCCGACAACATGCCCATCTACATTACATTAGTCCCACCTGACCAACATGCCCTATCTACACTAGCCCCACTACGACCAACATGCCCCATCTACACTAGTTCCCACCCCGACCAATATGCCCCATCTACACTAGACCCACCGCAACCAACATGCCCCATCTACACTAGTCCCACACCGACCAACATAGCCATACCTACACTAGTCCCACCCTGACTAACATGCCCCATCTACACTAGTGCCACCCCGACCAACCAGCCCCATCTACACTAGTCCCACCCCGACCAACATGCCCCATCTACACTTTTGCCACCCCAACCAACATGCCCCATCTACACTAGTCCCACCCCGACCAACATGCCCCATCTTCACTAGTCCCACCCTGACCAACATGCCCCATCGACACTAGTCCCACCGCGACCACCATGCCCCATCTACATTAGGCCCACCCAGCCGAACATGCCGCATCTGCACTTGTCGCACCCGACCAACATGTCCCATCTGCACTAGTCCCACCCCGACCAGCATGCCCCACCTGTGCTAGTCCAACCCCACCAAACTGCCCCACCTACACCAGTCCCACCCCGACAAACATGCCCCTTCTGCACTAGTCCCAACCCGACTAACATGCCCCATCTGCACTAGGCCCACCCCTATCAACATGCCCCATCTACACTAGTCCCACCCCGACCAACATGCCCCATCTATACTGGTCCCACACTGACCAACATGCCCCCATCTACACCAGTCCCACCCGGACCGACATGCCCCATCTATACTAATCCCACCCGACCGACGTGCCCCAACTACACTAGTCCCACCCCGACCAATATGCCCCATTTACACTAGTCCCTCCCCGACCGACATGTCCCATCTACACTAGTCCCCCCCGGTCCGATGTGCCCCATCTACACCAGACCTAAACCGACCAACGTGCCCCATCTACACTATCCCACCCGACCGACGTGCCCCTACTACACTAGTCACACCCTGACCAAAATGCCTCATCTACACTAGTCCCACTCCGACCATCATGCCCCATCTACACTAGTCCCACCTTGACCAACATGCCCATACCTACACTAGTCCCACCCGACCAATATGCCCCATCTACACTAGTCCCACTCCGACCAACATGCCCCATCTACACTAGTCCCACCTTGACCAACATGCCCATACCTACACTAGTCCCACCCCGACCAACTTGCCCCATCCTTACCAGTCCCACCCCGACCAACATGCCCCATCTACATCTACATTAGTCCCACCCTGACCAACATGCCCTATCTACACTAGTCCCACTACGACCAACATGCCCCATCTACTCTAGTCCCACCCCGACCAACATGCCCATACATACTGGACCCACCTGACCAACATGCCCCATCTACACTAGGCCCACACCTATCAACATGCCCCATCCACACTAGTCCCACCCCGACCAACATGCCCCATCCTCACCAGTCCCACCCGACCAACATGCCCCATCTACATCTACAATAGTCCCACCCTGACCAACATGCCCTATCTACACTAGTCCCACCACGACCAACATGCCCTATCTACACTAGTCCCACACTGACCAACATGCCCATACCTACACTAGTTCCACCCCGACCAATATGCCCCATCTACACTAGAACCACCGCAACCAACATGGCCCATCTACACTAGTCCCACACCGACCAACATAGCCATACCTACACTAGTCCCACCCTGACTAACATGTCCCGTCTACACTAGTGCCACCCCGACCAACCAGCCCCATCTACACTAGTCCCACCCCGACCAACATGCCCCATCTACACTTGTCCCACCCCGACCAACATGCCCCATCTACACTAGTCCCACCCCGACCAACATGCCCCATCTTCACTTGTCCGACCCCGACCAATATGCCCCATCTACACTAGTCACACCCCAACCACCATGCCCCATCGACACTAGTCCCACCCCGACCAACATGCCCCACCTGTACTAGTCCAACCCCCACCAAACTGCCCCACCTACACTAGTCCGACCCCGACCAACATGCCCCTTCTGCACTAGTCCAAACCCGACCAACATGCCCCATCCGCACTAGGCCCACCCCTATCAACATGCCCCATCTACACTAGTCCCACCCTGACCAACATGCCCCCATCTATACCAGTCCCACCCGGACCGACATGCCCCATCTACACTAATGCCACCCGACCGACGTGCCCCAACTACACTAGTCCCACCCCGACCAATATGCCCCATCTACACTAGTCCCACCCCGACCGACATGCCCCATCTACACTAGTCCCACCCGGTCCGACGTGCCCCATCTACACCAGTCCTAAACCGACCAACGTGGCCCATCTACACTAGTCCCCCCCGACCGACGTGCCCCTACTACACTAGTCCCACACCGACCAATATGCCCCATCTACACTAGTCCCACTCCGACCAACATGCCCCATCTACACTAGTCCCACCTTGACCAACATGCCCATACCTACACTAGTCCCACCCCGACCAATATGCCCCATCTACACTAGACCCACCGCGACCAACATGCCGCATCTACACTAGTACCACCCTGACCAACATAGCCATACCTACACTAGTCCCACCCTGACCAACATGCCCCATCTGGACTTGTGCCACCCCGAACAACATGCCCCAACTACACTAGTCCCACCCCGAACAACATGCCCCATCTACACTAGTCCCACCCCGACCAATATGCCCCATCTACACTAGTCCCACCCCGACCAACATGCCGTATCTTCACGTCCCACCCTGAGCAACATGCCCCATCTACACTAGTCCCACCCCGACCAACATGCCCCATCTACTCTAGTCCCACCCCACCAATATGCCCCATCTACACTAGACCCACTGCAACCAACATGCCGCATCTACACTAGTACCACCCCGACCAGCATAGCCATTCCTACACGAGTCCCACCCTGACCAACATGCCGCATCTAGACTTGTGCCACCCCGACCAACATGCCCTATCTGCACTAGTCCCACCCCAACCAACATGCCCCATCTACACTTGTCCCACCACGACCAACATGCTCTATCTGCATTAGTCCCACCCCGACCAACATGCCCCATCTGCACTAGGCCCACCCCTATCAACATGCCCCATCTACACTAGTCCCACCCCCACCAACCTTCCCCATCTACACTAGTACCACCCCGACCAACATGCCCCATCTACACTAGTCCCACCCCGACCAACATGCCCCATCCTCACCAGTCCCTTCCCGACCAACATGCCCCATTTACATCTACATTAGTCCCACCCTGACCAACATGCCCTATCTACACTAGTCCCACTACGACCAACATGCCCCATCTACGCTAGTCCCACACTGACCAACATGCCCATACCTACACTAGTTCCACCCTGACTAACATGCCCCATCTAGACTAGTGCCGCCCCGACCAACCAGCCCCATCTACACTAGTCCCACCCGACCAACATGCCCCATCTTCACTAGTCCCACCCTGACCAACATGCCCATCTACACTAGTCCCACCGCGACCTACATGCCCCATCTACACTAGTCCCACACGGATCGACATGCTCCAACTACGCTAGTCCCACCCAGACCAACGTGCCCCATCCACACCAGTCCCACCCCGACCAACATGCTCCATCTACACTGGTCCCACCCCGACCACCATGCCCCATCTACACTAGCCCCACCCCGACCACCATGCCCCATCTACACTAGTCCCACCCCGACCAACATGCCCCATCTACACTAGTCCCATCCCGACCAACATGCCCCATCTGCACTAGACCCATCCCGACCAACATGCCCCACCTGTACTAGTCCCACCCCCACCAACCTGCCCCACCTACACCAGTCCCACCCCGACCAACATGCCCCTTCTGCACTAGTCCCAACCCGACCAACATGCCCCATCTGCACTAGGCCCACCCCGACCACCATGCCCCATCTACACTAGACCCACCCCGACGACCATGCCCCATCTACACTAGTCCCACCCCGACCAACATGCCCCATCTACAATAGTCCCACCCAGTCAAACATGCCCCATCTGCACTAGTCCCACCCCGACCAACATGCCCCACCTGTACTAGTCCCACCCCCACCAACCTGCCCCACCTACACCAGTCCCACCCCGACCAACATGCCCCTTCTGCACTAGTACCAACCCGACCAACATGCCCCATCTACATCTACATTAGTCCCACCCCGACCAACATGCCCTATCTACACTAGTCCCACTACGACCAACATGCCCTATCTAAACTAGTGCCACCGCAACCAATATGCCCCATCTACATCTACATTAGTCCCACCCCGACCAACATGCCCAATCTACACTAGTCCCACCCCGACCAACATGCCCCATCTACAGTTGTACCACCCCGACCAAAATGCACCATCTACACTAGTCCCACCCCGACCAACATGCCCCATCTACACTAGTCCAACCCCGACCAACATGACCCATCTACACTAGTCCCACCCGACCAACATGCCCCATCTTCACTAGTCCCACCCTGACCAACATGCCCCATCTACACTAGTCCCACCCCGACCAACATGCCGCACCTGTACTAGCCCCACCCCCACCAACCTGCCCCACCTACACCAGTCGCACCCCGACCAACATGCCCCTTCTGCATTAGTCCCAACCCGACCAACATGCCCCATCTGCACTAGGCCCACCCCTATCAACATGCCCCATCTAAACTTATCCCATCCCGACCAACATGCCCCATCTACACTAGTCCCACCCTGACGAATATGCCCCCATCTACACCAGTCCCACCCGGACCGACATGCCCCATCTACATTAGTCCCACCCGACCGACGTGCCCCAACTACACTAGTCCCACCCCGACCAACATGCCCCATCTACACTAGTCCCACTCCGACCAACATGCTCATACCTACAGTAGTGCCACCCCGACCAACATGCCCCATCCACACTAGTCCCACCCCGACCAACATGCGCATACCTACACTAGTCCCACCCCGACCAACATGCCCCATCTACACCTACACTAGTCCCACACCGACCAACATGCCCTATCTACACTAGTCCCACTACGACCAACATACCCCATCTAAACTAGTGCCACCGCAACCAATATGCCCCATCTACATCTACATTAGTCCCACCGCGACCAACATGCCCATTCTACACTAGTCCCACCCCGACCAACATGCCCCATCTACAGTTGTACCACCCCGAACAACATGCACCATCTACACTAGTCCCACACAGATCAACGTGCCCCATCTACACCAGACCCACCCCGACCAACATGCCCCATCTACACTAGTCCAACCACGACCACCATGCCCCATCTACACTAGTCCCACCCGACCAACATGCCCCATCTTCACTAGTCCCACCCTGACCAACAAGCCCCATCTACACTTGTCCCACCCCGACCAACATGCCCCATCTGCACTAGTCACACCCGGATCGACATGCCCCATCTACACAAGTCCCACCCCGACCACCATGCCCCACCGACACTAATCGCTCCCCGACCAACATGCCCCATCTACACTAGTCCCACCCCGACCAACATGCCCCATCTACACTAGTCCCACCCCGACTAGCATGCCACATCTGCATTAGTCCCACCACGACCAACATGCCCCATCTGCACTAGTCCCACGTCGACCAACATGCCCCACCTGTACTAATCACACCCCCACCAACCTGCCCCATCTACACGTCCCACTCCGACCAACATGCTCATACCTACAGTAATGCCACCCCGACCAACATGCCCCAACCACACTAATCGCACCCCGACCAACATGCGCATACCTACACTAGTCCCACCCCGACCAACATGCCCCATCTACACCTACATTAGTCCCACCCCGACCAACATGCCCCATCTACACTAGTCCCACCCCGACCAACATGCCCCATCTACAGTTGTACCACCCCGACCAACATGCACCATCTACACTAGTCCCACACAGACCAACGTGCCCCATCTACACCAGTCCCACCCCGACCAACATGCCCCATCTACACTAGTCCCACCCCGACCACCATGCCCCATCTACACTAGTCCCACCCCGACCAACATGCCCCATCTACACTAGTCCAACCTCAACCAACATGCCCAATCTACACTTGTCCCACCCGACCAACATGCCCCATCTTCACTAGCCCCACCCTGACCAACATGCCCCATCTACACTTGTCCCACCCCGACCAACATGACCCATCTGCACTAGTCACACCCGGATCGACATGCCCCATCTACACTAGTCCCACCCCGACCAACATGCCCCATCTACACTAGTCCCACCCCGACTACCATGCCACATCTGCATTAGTCCCACCACGACCAACATGCCCCATCTGCACTAGTCCCACGTCGACCAACATGCCCCACCTGTACTAATCACACCCCCACCAACCTGCCCCATCTACACGTCCCACTCCGACCAACATGCTCATACCTACAGTAGTGCCACCCCGACCAACATGCCCCAACCACACTAATCGCACCCCGACCAACATGCGCATACCTACACTAGTCCCACCCCGACCAACATGCCCCATCTACACCTGCATTAGTCCCACCCCGACCAACATGCCCCATCTACACTAGTCCCAACCCGACCAACATGCCCCATCTACAGTTGTACCACCCCGACCAACATGCACCATCTACACTAGTCCCACACAGACCAACGTGCCCCATCTACACCAGTCCCACCCCGACCAACATGCCCCATCTACACTAGTCCCACCCCGACCACCATGCCCCATCTACACTAGTCCCACCCCGACCAACATGCCCCATCTACATTAGTCCAACCTCAACCAACATGCCCAATCTACACTTGTCCCACCCGACCAACATGCCCCATCTTCACTAGCCCCACCCTGACCAACATGCCCCATCTACACTTGTCCCACCCCGACCAACATGCCCCATTTGCACTAGTCACACCCGGATCGACATGCCCCATCTACACTAGTCTCACCCCGACCACCATGCCCCATCGACACTAGTCCCACCCCGACCACCATGCCCCATCGACACTAATCGCACCCCGACCAACATGCCCCATCTACACTAGTCCCACCCCGACCAACATGCCCCATCTACACTAGTCCCACCGCGACTACCATGCCACAACTGCACTAGTCCCACCCCGACCAACATGCTCCATCTGCAATAGTCCCACACCGACCAACATGCCCTACCTGTACTAATCCAACCCCCACCAACCTGCCCCACCTACACCAGTCCCATCCCGCCCAACATGCCCCTTCTGCACTAGTCCCACCCGACCGACATGCCCCATCTACACTAGTCCCACCCCGACCAATATGTCTCATCCACACTAGTCCCACCCCGACCAACATGCCTCATCCACACATGCCCCATCTACACTAGTCCCACCCCGACCAACATGCCCATACCTACACTAGTCCCACCCGACCAACATGCCCCATCTTCACTAGTCCCACCCTGACCAACAAGCCCCATCTACACTTGTCCCACCCCGACCAACATGCCCCATCTTCACTAGCCCCACCCTGACCAACATGCCCCATCTACACTTGTCCCACCCCGACCAACATGCCCCATCTGCACTAGTCACACCCGGATCGACATGCCCCATCTACAGTAGTCCCACCCCGACCAACATGCCCCATCTACACTAGTCCCACCCCGACTACCATGCCACATCTGCATTAGTCCCACCACGACCAACATGCCCCATCTGCACTAGTCCCACGTCGACCAACATGCCCCACCTGTACTAATCACACCCCCACCAACCTGCCCCATCTACACGTCCCACTCCGACCAACATGCTCATACCTACAGTAGTGCCACCCCGACCAACATGCCCCAACCACACTAATCGCACCCCGACCAACATGCGCATACCTACACTAGTCCCACCCCGACCAACATGCCCCATCTACACCTACATTAGTCCCACCCCGACCAACATGCCCCATCTACACTAGTCCCAACCCGACCAACATGCCCCATCTACAGTTGTACCACCCCGACCAACATGCACCATCTACACTAGTCCCACACAGACCAACGTGCCCCATCTACACCAGTCCCACCCCGACCAACATGCCCCATCTACACTAGTCCCACCCCGACCACCATGCCCCATCTACACTAGTCCCACCCCGACCAACATGCCCCATTTACACTAGTCCAACCTCAACCAACATGCCCAATCTACACTTGTCCCACCCGACCAACATGCCCCATCTTCACTAGCCCCACCCTGACCAACATGCCCCATCTACACTTGTCCCACCCCGACCAACATGCCCCATCTGCACTAGTCACACCCGGATCGACATGCCCCATCTACACTAGTCTCACCCCGACCACCATGCCCCATCGACACTAGTCCCACCCCGACCACCATGCCCCATCGACACTAATCGCACCCCGACCAACATGCCCCATCTACACTAGTCCCACCCCGACCAACATGCCCCATCTACACTAGTCCCACCCCGACTACCATGCCACAACTGCACTAGTCCCACCCCGACCAACATGCTCCATCTGCAATAGTCCCACACCGACCAACATGCCCCACCTGTACTAATCCAACCCCCACCAACCTGCCCCACCTACACCAGTCCCATCCCGCCCAACATGCCCCTTCTGCACTAGTCCCACCAGACCGACATGCCCCATCTACACTAGTCCCACCCCGACCAATATGTCTCATCCACACTAGTCCCACCCCGACCAACATGCCTCATCCACACATGCCCCATCTACACTAGTCCCACCCCGACCAACATGCCCATACCTACACTAGTCCCAACCTGACCAACATGCCTCATCCACACTAGTCCCACCCCGACCAACATGCCCCATCCACACTAGTCCCACCCCGACCAACATGCGCATACCTACACTAGTCCCACACCGACCAACATGCCCCATCTACATCTACATTAGTCCCACCCCGAGCAACATGCCCTAGCTACACTAGTACCACTCGGACCAACAAGCCCCATCTAAACTAGTCCCACCCTGCCCAAAATGCCCATACCTACACTAGTCCCACCCCGACCAATATGCCCCATCTACACTGGACCCACCGAAACCAATATGCCCCATCTGCACTTGTCGCACCCGACCAACATGCCCCATCTACACTAGTCCCACCCCGACCAACATGCCCCATCTACACTAGTCCCACCCCGACCAACATGCCCCATCTACACTAGTCCCACTCCGACCAACATGTACCATCTACACTAGTCCCACCCCAACCAACATGCCCCATCTTCACTTGTCCCACCCCGACCAACATGCCCCATCTACACTAGACCCACCGCAACCAACATGCCCATCTACATTTGTGCCACCCCGACCAACATGCCCCATCTACACTAGTCCCACCGCAACCAACGTCCCATCTACACTTGTACCTCCTCGACCAACATGCCCCATCTACACTAGTCCCACTCCGACCAACATGCCCCATTTTCACTAGTCCCACCCGACCAACATGCCCATACCTAAACTAGTCCCATCCCGACCAACATGCCCCATCTGCACTAGTCCCACCCCGACCAACATGCCCATACCTACACTAGTCCCACCCCGACCAACATGCCCCATCTACACTTGTCGCACCCGACCAACATGCCCCATCTACACTAGTCCCACCCCGACCAACATGCCCCATCTACACTAGTCCCACCCCGACCAACATGCCCCATCTACACTAGTCCCACCCCGACCAACATGCCCCATCTACACTAGTCCCACCCCAACCAACATGCCCCATCTTCACTTGTCGCACCCGACCAACATGCCCCATCTACATTAGTCCCACCCGACCGACGTGCCCCATCTACACTAGTCCCACTCCGACCAACATGCCCCATTTTCACTAGTCCCACCCGACCACATGCCCATACCTAAACTAGTCCCACCCCGACCAACATGCCCCATCTGCACTAGTCCCACCCCGACCAACATGCCCATACCTACACTAGTCCCACCCCGACCAACATGCCCCATCTACACTAGGCCCACCCCGACCAACATGCCACATCTACACAAGTCCCACCCCGACCAACATGCCCCATCTACACCAGTCCCACCCTGACTGACATGCCCCATCTACACTTGTACCTCCCCGACCAACATGCCCCATCTACACTTGTCCCATCCCGACCAACATGCCCCATCTGCACTAGTCCCACCCTCCATACCTACACTAGTCCCACCTTGACCGACATGCTCCATCTAAACTAGTCCCAGTCTGACCAACATGCCCCATCTGCACTATAACCACTCTAACCAACATGCGCCATTGACACTTGTCCCACCCCGACCAACATGCCCCGTCTACACTCGTAGACCCCGACCAACATGCCCCATCTACAGTATCCCACCCCAAACAAAATGCCCCATGTACACAAGGCACACTCCTACCAACATGCTCAATCTACACTAGTCCCAACCCGACCAACATGCCCCATCTACACCAGTCCCACCCCGACCAACATGCCCCATCTACACCAGTCCCACCCGGACCGACATGCCCAAACTACACCAGTCCCACCCTGACCAACATGCCCCATCTACACTAGTCCCACTCGGACCAACATGCCCCATTTTCACTAGTCCCACCCG
Organism: Leucoraja ocellata; assembly: GCA_036785375.1. Lineage (NCBI taxonomy): Eukaryota > Metazoa > Chordata > Chondrichthyes > Rajiformes > Rajidae > Leucoraja > Leucoraja ocellata. The sequence continues at coordinate 93,978 of JAWMAR010002494.1, forward strand.
ACCATGCCCATACCTACACTAGTCCCACCCCGACCAACATGCCCCATCTACACTTGTCCCATCCCGACCAACATGCCCCATCTGCACTAGTCCCACCCTCCATACCTACACTAGTCCCACCTTGACCGACATGCTCCATCTACACTAGTCCCACTCTGACCGACATGCCCCATCTGCACTATAACCACCCTAACCAACATGCGCCATTGACACTTGTCCCACCCCGACCAACATGCCCCATCTACACTAGTACCACCCCGACCAACATGCCCCATCTACAGTATCCCACCCCAAACAAAATGCCCCATGTATGCACACTCCTACCAACATGCTCAATCTACACTAGTCCCAACCCGACCAACATGCCCCATCTGCACTAGCCCACCCCTATCAACATGCCCCATCTACACTAGTCCCACCCCGACCAACATGCCCCATCTACACTAATCCCACCCCGACCAACGTTCCCCCATCTACACCAGTCCCACCCGGACCGACATGCCCCATCTACACTTGTCCCACCCGGACCGACATGCCTCAACTACACTAGTCCCACCTGGACCGACGTGCCCCATCTACACTTGTCCCACCCGACCGACATGCCCCATCTACACTAGTCCCACCCGACCAATATGTCTCATCCACAGTAGTCCCACCCGACCAACATGCCTCATCCACACATGCCCCATCTACACTAGTCCCACCCCGACCAACATGCCCATACCTACACTAGTCCCACCCTGACCAACATGCCTCATCCACACTAGTCCCACCCCGACCAACATGCCCCATCCACACTAGTCCCACCCCGACCAATATGCGCATACCTACACTAGTCCCACACCGACCAACATGCCCCATCTACATCTACATTAGTCCCACCCCGACCAACATGCCCTATCTACACTAGTCCCACTCGGACCAACAAGCCCCATCTAAACTAGTCCCAACCTGCCCAACATGCCCATACCTACACTAGTCCACCCCGACCAATATGCCCCATCTACACTAGACCCACCGAAACCAATATGCCCCATCTACACTTGTCGCACCCGACCAACATGCCCCATCTACACTAGTCCCACCCCGACCAACATGCCCCATCTACACTAGTCCCACCCCGACCAACATGCCCCATCTTCACTTGTCCCACCCCGACCAACATGCCCCATCTACACTACACCCACCGCAACCAACATGCCCCATCTACACTTGTGCCACCCCGACCAACATGCCCCATCTACACTAGTCCCACCGCAACCAACATGTCCCATCTACACTTGTACCTCCCCGACCAACATGCCCCATCTACACTAGTCTCACCCCGACCAATGTGCCCCATCTACACTAGACCCATCGCAACCAATATGCCCCATCTACACTACTACCACCCCGACCAACATATCCATACCGCCACTATTCCCACCACGACCAACATGCCCCATCTACAGTAGTCACACCCGGACCGACATGCCCCAAATACACCAGTCCCACCCAGATCGACATGCCCCATCTACACTTGTACCTCCCGGACCAACATGCCCCATCTACACTAGTCCCACTCCGACCAACATGCCCCATTTTCACTAGTCCCACCCGACCACCATGCCCATACCTACACTAGTCCCACCCCGACCAACATGCCCCATCTACACTTGTCCCATCCCGACCAACATGCCCCATCTGCGCTAGTCCCACCCTCCATACCCACACTAGTCCCACCTTGACCGACATGCTTCATCTACACTAGTCCCACTATGACCAACATGCCCCATCTACACTTTAACCACCCTAACCAACATGCGCCATTGACAATTGTCCCACCCCGACCAACATGCCCCATCTACACTAGTACCACCCCGACCAACATGCCCCATCTACAGTATCCCACCACAAACAAAATGCCCCATGTACACAAGGCCCACTCCTACCAACATGCTCAATCTACACTAGTCCACCCCGAACAACATGCCCCATCTACGCTAGTCCCACCCGGACCGACATGCCGCAACTACACCAGTCCCACCCGGACCGACGTGCCCCATCTACACCAGTCCCACCCCGACCGACGTGCCCCATCTACACTAGTCCCACCCAACCGACGTGCCCCAACTACACTAGTCCCACCCCGACCAACATGCCCCATCTACACTAGTCCCACTACGACCAACATGCCCAAACCTACACTAGTCCCACCCCGACCAACATCCCCATCAACACTGGTTCCACGCCGAACAACATGCGCCATCTACACTAGTCCCACACCGACCAACATGCCCATACCTACACTAGTCCCACCCCGACCAACATGCCTCATCCACACTAGTCCCACCCCGACCAACATGCCCCATCCACACTAGTCCCACCCCGACCAACATGCGCATACCTACACTAGTCCCACCCGACCAACATGCCCCATCTACACTAGTTCCACCCCGACCAACTTGCTCCATCTACATCTACATTAGTCCTACCCCGACCAACATGCCCTATCTACACTAGTCCCACTCCGACCAACATGCCCCATCTAAACTAGTCCCACCCTGACCAATATGCCCATACCTACACTAGTCCCACCCCGACCTATATGCCCCATCCACACTAGTCCCACCCCGACCAACATGCGCATACCTACACTAGTTCCACACCGACCAACATGCCCCATCTACATCAACATTAGTCCCACCCCGACCAACATGCCCTATCTACACTAGTCCCACTCGGACCAACAAGCCCGATCTAAACTAGTCCCAACCTGCCCAACATGCCCATACCTACACTAGTCCCACCCCGACCAATATGCCCCATCTACACTAGACCCACCGAAACCAATATGCCCCATCTACACATGTCGCACCCGACCAACATGCCCCATCTACACTAGTCCCACCCGACCAACATGCCCCATCTACACTAGTCCCACCCCAACCAACATGCCCCATCTACACTAGTCCCACCCCGACCAACATGCCCCATCAACACTAGTCCCACCCCGACCAACATGCCCCATCTTCACTTGTCCCACCCCGACCAACATGCCCCATCTACACTAGACCCACCGCACCCAACATGCCCCATCTACACTTGTGCCACCCCGACCAACATGCCCCATCTACACTAGTCCCACAGCAACCAACATGTCCCATCTACACTTGTACCTCCCCGACCAACATGCCCCATCTACACTAGTCCCACTCCGACCAACATGCCTCATTTTCACTAGTCCCACCCGACCAACATGCCCATACCTACACTTGTCCCACCCCGACGAACATGCCCCATCTGCACTAGTCCCACCCCGACCAACATGCCCATACCTACACTAGTCCCACCCCGACCAATATGCCCCATCTACACTAGACCCACCGCAACCAATATGCCCCATCTACACTACTACCACCCCGACCAACATAGCCATACCTACACTAGTCCCACCCTGACCAACATGCCCATACCGACACGATTCCCACCCCGACCAACATGCCCCATCTACACTAGGACCACCCCGACCAACATGCCACATCTACACCAGTACCTCCCCGATCATCATGCCCCATCTACACCAGTCCCACCTGGACCGACATGCCCCAACTACACCAGTCCCACCCTGAACGACATGCCCCATTTACACTTGTACCTCCCCGACCAACATGCCCCATCTACACTAGACCCAGTCCGACCAACATGCCCCATTTTCACTAGTCCCACCCGACCAACATGCCCATACCTACACTAGTCCCACCCCGACAAACATGCCCCATTTACACTTGTCCCATCCCGACCAACACGCCCCATCTGCACTAGTCCCACCCTCCATACCTACACTAGTCCCACCTTGACCGACATGCTCCATTGACACTTGTCCCACCCCGACCAACATGCCCCATCTACACTAGTACCACCCCGACCAACATGCCCCATCTACAGTATCCCACCCCAAACAAAATGCCCCATGTACACAAGGCCCACTCCTACCAACATGCTCAATCTACACTAGTCCTACCCCGAACAACATGCCCCATCTACACTAGTCCCACCCCGACCAACATGCCCCATCTACACTAGTCCCACCCGGACCGACATGCCCCAACTACACCAGTCCCACCCGGACCGACGTGCCCCATCTACACCAGTCCCACCCCGACCGACGTGCCCCATCTACACCAGTCCCACCCCGACCAACATGCCCCATCTACACTAGTCACACTCCGAACAACATGCTCATACCTTCAGTAGTCCCACCTCAACCAACATGCCTCATCCACACTGGTACCACCCGGCCCACATGCCCCATCTACACTAGTCCCACTCCGACCAACATGCCCAAACCTACACTAGTCCCACCCCGACCAACATCCCCATCTACACTGGTCCCACGCCGAACAACATGCGCCATCTACACTAGTCCCACACGGACCAACATGCCCATACCTACACTAGTCCCACCCCGACCAACATGCCTCATCCACACTAGTCCCACCCCGACCAACATGCCCCGTCCACACTATTCCCACCCCGACCAACATGCGCATACCTACACTAGTCCCACCCCGACCAACATGCCCCATTTACACTAGTTCCACCCCGATCAACATGACCCAACTACATCTACAATAGTCCCACCCCGACCAACATGCCCAATCTACACTAGTCCCATTCCGACCAACATGCCCCATCTAAACTAGTCCCACCCTGACCAACATGCCCATACCTACACTAGTCCCACCCCGACCAACATGCCCCATCTACACTAGTCCCACCCGACCAACATGCCCCATCTACACTAGTCCCACCCGGAGCGACATGCTCCAACTACACCAGTCCCATGCCGACCGACATGCCCCATCTACACTAGTCCCACCAGGACCGACGTGCCCCAACTACACTAGTCCCACCCCGAACAACATGCCCCATCTACACTAGTCCCACTCCGACCAACATGCCCAAACGTACACTAGGCCCACCCCGACCAACATCCCCATCTACACTGGTCCCACGCCGAACAACATGCGCCATCTACACTAGTCCCACACCGACCAACATGCCCATACCTACACTAGTCCCACCCCGACCAACATGCCTCATCCACACTAGTCCCACCCCGACCAACATGCCCCATCCACACTAGTCCCACCCCGACCAACATGCGCATAACTACACTAGTCCCACCCCGACCAACATGCCCCATCTACACTAGTTCCACCCCGACGAACATGCTCCATCTACATCTACATTAGTCCCACCCCGACCAACATGCCCTATCTACACTAGTCCCACTCCGACCAACATGCCCCATCTAAACTAGTCTCACCGCGACCATCATGCGCATACCTACACTAGACCCATCGCAACCAACATGCCCCATCCACACTTGTGCCACCCCGACCAACATGCCCCATCTACACTAGTCCCACCGCAACCAACATGTCCCATCTACACTTGTAACTCCCCGACCAACATGCCCCATCTACACTAGTCCCACTCCGACCAACATGCCCCATTTTCACTAGTCCCACCCGACCAACATGCCCATACCTACACCAGTCCCACCCCGACGAACATGCCCCATCCGCACTAGTCCCACCCCGACCAACATGCCCATACCTACACTAGTCCCACACCGACCAATATGCCCCATCTACACTAGACCCACCGCAACCAATGTGCCCCATCTACACTACTATCACCCCGACCAACATAGCCATACCTACAATAGTCCCACCCTGACCAACATGCCCATACCGACACTATTCCCACCCCGACCAACATGCCCCATCTACACTAGGCCCACCGCGACCAACATGCCACATCTACACCACTACCACCCCGATCAACATGCCCCATCTACACCAGTCCCACCTGGACCGACATGCCCCAACTACACCAGTCCCACCCTGAACGACATGCCCCATTTACACTTGTACCTCCCCGAACAACATGCCCCATCTACACTAGTCCCACTCCGTCCAAATTGCCCAAACGTACACTAGTCCCACCCCGACCAACATCCCCATCTACACTGGTCCCACGCCGAACAACATGCGCCATCTACACTAGTCCCACACCGACCAACATGCCCATACCTACACTAGTCCCACCCCGACCAACATGCCTCATCCACACTAGTCCCACCCCGACCAACATGCCCCATCCACACTAGTCCCACCCCGACCAACATGCGCATAACTACACTAGTCCCACCCCGACCAACATGCCCCATCTACACTAGTTCCACCCCGACCAACATGCTCCATCTACATCTACATTAGTCCCACCCCGACCAACATGCCCTATCTACACTAGTCCCACTCCGACCAACATGCCCCATCTAAACTAGTCTCACCGCGACCATCATGCGCTTACCTACACTGGACCCATCGCAACCAACATGCCCCATCTACACTTGTGCCACCCCGACCAACATGCCCCATCTACACTAGGCCCACCGCAACCAACATGTCCCATCTACACTTGTACCTCCCCGACCAACATGCCCCTTCTACACTAGTCCCACTCCGACCAACATGCCCCATTTTCACTAGTCCCACCCGACCAACATGCCCATACCTACACCAGTCCCACCCCGACGAACATGCCCCATCTGCACTAGTCCCACCCCGACCAACATGCCCATACCTACACTAGTCCCACCCCGACCAATATGCCCCATCTACACTAGACCCACCGCAACCAATGTGCCCCATCTACACTACTATCACCCCGACCAACATAGCCATACCTACAATAGTCCCACCCTGACCAACATGCCCATACCGACACTATTCCCACCCCGACCAACATGCCCCATCTACACTAGGCCCACCCCGACCAACATGCCACATCTACACCACTACCACCCCGATCAACATGCCCCATCTACACCAGTCCCTCCTGGACCGACATGCCCCAACTACACCAGTCCCACCCTGAACGACATGCCCCATTTACACTTGTACCTCCCCGACCAACATGCCCCATCTACACTAGTCCCACTCCGACCAACATGCCGCATTTTCACTAGTCCCACCCGACCAACGTGCCCCATCTACACTAGTACCACCCCGACCAACATGCCCCATCTACAATATCCCCCCCCCAAACAAAATGCCCCATGTACACAAGGCCCACTCCTACCAACATGCTCAATCTACACTAGTCCCACCCCGAACAACATGCCCCAACTACACTAGTCCCACCCGGACCGACATGCCCCAACTACACCAGTCCCACCCGGACCGACGTGCCCTATCTACAGCAGTCCCACCCCGACCGACGTGCCCCATCTACACTAGTCCCACCCGACCGACGTGCCCCAACTACACTAGTCCCACCCTGACCAACATGCCCCATCTACACTAGTCCCACTCCGACCAACATGCTCATACCTACAGTAGTCCCACCTCGACCAACATGCCTCATCCACACTGGTACCACCCGACCAACATGCCCCATCTACACTAGTCCCACTCCGACCAACATGCCCAAACCTACACTAGTCCCACCCCGACCAACAACACCATCTACACTGGTCCCACGCCGAACAACATGCGCCATCTACACTAGTCCCACACCGACCAACATGCCCATACCTACACTAGCCCCACCCCGACCAACATGCCTCATCCACACTAGTCACACCCCGACCAACATGCCCCATCCACACTAGTCCCACCCCGACCAACATGCGCATACCTACACTAGTCCCACCCCGACCAACATGCCCCATTTACACTCGGTCCACCCCGACCAACATGACCCATCTACATCTACATTAGTGTCACCCCGACCGACATGCCCAATCTACACTAGTCCCACTCCGACCAACATGCCCCATCTAAACTAGTCCCACCCTGACCAACATGCCCATACCTACACTAGTCCCACCCCGACCAATATGCCCCATCTACACTAGACCCACCGCAACCAATATGCCCCATCTACACTACTACCACCCCGACCAACATAGCCATACCTACACTAGACCCACCCTGACTAACATGCCCATACCGACACTATTCCCACCCCGACCAACATGCCCCATCTACACTACGCCCACCCCGACCAACATGCCACATCTACACCAGTCCCACACCGACCAACATGCCCCATCTACACCAGTCCCACCCGGACCGACATGCTCCAACTACACCAGTCCCACGCCGACCGACATGCCCCATCTACACTAGTCCCACCCGGACCGACGTGCCCCATCTACACCAGTCCCAAACCGACCAACGTGCCCCATCTACACTAGTCCCACCCCGACCAAAATGCCCCATCTACACTAATACCACTCCGACCAATATGCCCCATCTACACTAATACCACTCCGACCAATATGCCCCATCTACACTAGACCCACCGCAACCAACATGCCGCATCTACACTAGTCCCACCCCGACCAACATAGCCATACCTACACTAGTCCCACCCCGACCAACATGCCCCATCTAGACTTGTGCCACCCTGACCAACATGCCCCATCTACACTAGTCCCACCCCGACCAACATGCCCCATCTACACATGTCCCTCCCCAACAAACATGCCCCATCTACACTAGTCCCACCCCGACCAACATGCCCCATCTACACATGTCCCTCCCCAACAAACATGCCCCATCTACACTAGTCCCACCCTGACCAACATGACCCATCTACACTTGGCCCACCCCGACCAACATGCCCCATCTACGCTAGTCCCACCCCGACCAACATGTCCCACCTACACTAGTCCAACCCCGACCAACATGCCCCGTCTACACTAGGCCCACCCCGACCAACATGCCCCATCAACGCTAGGCCCACCCCGACCAACATGCCTCATCTACACTAGTCCCACCCCGACCAACATGCCCCACCTGTACTAGACCCACCCCCACCAACCTGCCCCACCTACACCACTCCCACCCCGACCAACATGACCCATCTACACCCGTCCCACCCGGACCGACATGCCCCATCTACACTAGTCCCACCCGGACCGACATGCCCCAACTACACCAGGCCCACACGGACCGACGTGCCCCATCTACACCAGTCCCACCCTGACCGACGTGCCCCATCTACACTAGTCGCACCCGACCGACGTGCCCCAACTACACTAGCCCCACCCCGACCAACATGCCCCATCTACACTAGTCCCACTCCGACCAACATGCTCATACCTACAGTAGTCCCACCCCGACCAACATGCCCCATCCACACTAGTCCCACCCCGACCAACATGCCCCATCTACACTAGTCCCAGCCCGACCAACATGCCCCATCTGCACTAGTCCCACCGCGACCAACATGCCCCATCTACACCAGTCCCCCCCGGACCGACATGCTCCAACTACACCAGTGCCACGCCGACCGACATGCCCCATCTACACTAGTCCCACCCGGACCGACGTGCCCCATCTACACCAGTCCCAAACCGACCAACGTGCCCCATCTACACTAGTCCAACCCCGACCAACATGCCCCGTCTACACTAGGCCCACCCCGACCAACATGTCCCATCAACGCTAGGCCCACCCCGACCAACATGCCTCATCTACACTAGTCCCACCCCGACCAACATGCCCCACCTGTACTAGACCCACCCCCACCAACCTGCCCCACCTACACCACTCCCACCCCGACCAACATGACCCATCTACACCCGTCCCACCTGGACCGACATGCCCCATCTACACTAGTCCCACCCGGACCGACCTGCCCCAACTACACCAGGCCCACCCGGACCGACGTGCCCCATCTACACCAGTCCCACCCCGACCGACGTGCCCCATCTACACTAGTCGCACCCGACCGACGTGCCCCAACTACACTAGCCCCAACCCGACCAACATGCCCCATCTACACTAGTCCCACTCCGACCAACATGCTCATACCTACAGTAGTCCCACCCCGACCAACATGCCCCATCCACACTAGTCCCACCCCGACCAACATGCCCCATCTACACTATTCCCAGCCCGACCAACATGCCCCATCTGCACTAGTCCCACCGCGACCAACATGCCCCATCTACACTAGTCCCACCCCGACCAACATGCCCCACCTGTACTAGTCCCACCCCCACCAACCTGCCCCACCTGTACTAGTTCCACCCCCACCAACCTGCCCCACCTACACCATTCCCTCCCCGCCCAACATGCCCCTTCTGCACTAGTCCCACTCCGGCCAACATGCCCATACCTACACTAGTCCCACGCCGACCAACCTCCCCATCTACATCTACATTAGTCCCACCCCGACCAACATGCCCTATCTACACTAGTTCCACTCCGACCAACATGCCCCATCTAAACTAGTCCCACCCTGACCAACATGCCCATACCTACACTTGTCCCACCCCGACCAATATGCCCCATCTACACTAGACCCACCGCAACAAATATGCCCCATCTACACTTCTACCACCCCGACCAACATAGCGATACCTACACTAGTCCCATCCTGACCAACATGCCCATACCGGCACTATTCCCACCTCGACCAACATGCCCCATCTACACTAGGCCCACCCCGACCAACATGCCAAATCTACACCAGTCCCACCCCGACCAACATGCCCCATCTACACCAGTCCCACCCGGACCGAGATGCCCTAACTACACCAGACCCACCCGACCGACATGCCCCATCACACTAGTCCCACCCGGACCGACGTGCCCCATCTACACTAGTCCCAACCGACCGACGTGCCCCTACTACACTAGTCCCACCCCGACCAACATGCCCATACCTACACTAGTCCCACCCCGACCAACATGCCCCATCTACACTAGTTCCACCCCGACCAACATAGCCATACCTACACTAGTCCCACCCTGATCAACATTAAATTCGGTGGGCGGCGCGACTCTGGTTAGCAGCGGCCTCTGCAGTCTGTCCGCGTTTTTGTTATTTTCTGTCTGTGTTTTATGTAGTTTTTGTTATTTTTTGTTGGGGTGTGTGTGTAGGGGGGCGGGGGTGGGGTGGAGGAGCGCTGCTGCTGCGGCCCGACCGGAGAGTCGGAGGCTCCAACGGCAGGTCTGTGGACGGCGGCACCGGAACCCCGCGGGTCTCTGGAGTGAGACCGCTTTTCAGGGCTCTCGCAACGGCGACTTCCCCCGCCCGAGTTGCGGGGTTGAAGAGCTCCTTGAGCGGGGCCTACATCACTGTCCCGCGCGTCTTGGAATGGCCGCGGGACTCTGCGAGCGCACGCCGGGGGCTCTAACATCAAGAACCCAGTGTGCGACCTTGCATCACCCGGCGTGGCTTTAATGGCCGCGGGACAATCGCCATCGCCAGCCGGGGGCTTTGACTTCGACTCTGACATGGGGGGGGGGGCGGGGGGTGGAGGGGGGGGGGGGGGAAGTGCAGTGGAGAGATAAGTTTATTTGGTCTTCCATCACAGCGATGTGATGGATGTTTATGTAAATTATGTTGTGTATTGGGTCTATGTGTTTGTAATGTATGGCTGCAGAAACGGCATTTCGTTTGGACCTCAAGGGGTCCAAATGACAATTAAATGTATCTTGTATCTTGTTTCTTGTATCTTGTATCTTGTATGCCCCATCTAGACGTGCCACTCCGACCAACATGCCCCATCTACACTAGACCCACCCCGACCAACATGCCCCATCTACACGTCCCACCCTGACCAACATGCCCATACCGACACTATTCCCACCCCGACCAACATGCCCCATCTACATTAGGCCCACCCCGACCAACATGCCACATCTACACCAGTACCACCCCGATCAACATGCCCCATCTACACCAGTCCCACCCGGACCGACATGCCCCAACTACACCAGTCCCACCCTGACCGACATGCCCCATCTACACTTGTACCTCCCCGACCAACATGCCCCATCTACACTAGTCCCACTCCGACCAACATGCCCCATTTTCACTAGTCCCACCCGACCAACATGCCCATACCTACACTTGTCCCACCCCGACAAACATGCCCCATCTACGCTTGTCCCATCCCGACCAACATGCCCCATCTGCACTAGTCCCACCCCGACCAACATGCCCCACCTGTACTAGTCCCACCCCCACCAACCTGCCTCACCTGTACTAGTCCCACCCCCAGCAACCTGCCCCACCTACACCAGTCCCAGCCCGCCCAACATGCCCCTTCTGCACTAGTACCACCCTGACCAACATGCCCATACCGACACTATTCCCACCCCGACCAACATGCCCCATCTACACTGCGCCCACCCCGACCAACATGCCACATCTACACCAATCCCACCCCGACCAAAAAACCCCATCTACACCAGTCCCACCCGGACCGACATGCTCCAACTACACCAGACCCACCCCGACCGACATGCCCCATCTACACTAGTCCCACCCCGACCAAAATGCCCCATCTACACTATTACCACTCCGACCAATATGCCCATTCTACACTAGACCCACTGCAACTAACATGCCGCATCTACATTAGTACCACCCCGACCAACATAGCCATACCTACATAGTCCCACCCCGACCAACATGCCCTATCTAGACTTGTGCCACCCTGACCAACATGCCCCATCTACACTAGTCCCACCCCGACCAACATGCCCCATCTACACTTGTCCCTCCCCAACAAACATGCCCCATCTACACCAGTCCCACCCCGACCAAAATGCCCCATCTACACCAGTCCCACCCGGACCGACATGCTCCAACTACACCAGTTCCACCCCGACCGACATGCCCCATCTACACTAGTCCCACCCGGACCGACGTGCCGCATCTACACCAGTCCCAAACCGACCAACGTGCCCCATCTACGCTAGTCCCACCCCGACCAAAATGCCCCATCCACACTATTACCACTCCGACCAATATGCCCATTCTACACTAGACCCACTGCAACCAACATGCCGCATCTACACTAGTACCACCCCGACCAACATAGCCATACCTACAGTAGTCCCACCCCGACCAACATGCCCCATCTAGACTTGTGCCACCCTGACCAACATGCCCCATCTACACTAGTCCCACCCCGACCAACATGCCCCATCTACACTTGTACCTCCCCAACAAACATGCCCCATCTACACTAGTCCCACCCCGACCAACATGCCCCATCTACACAAGGCCGACCCCGACCAACATGCCCCATCTGTACTAGTCCCACCCCCACCAACCTGCCCCACCTACACCAATCCCACCCCGACCAACATGCCCCATATACACCAGTCCCACCCGGACCGATATGACCCATCTACACTAGTCCCACCCGGACCGACATGCCCCAACTACACCAGGCCCACCCGGACCGACGTGCCCCATCTACACCAGTCCCACCCGGACCGACGTGCCCCATCTACACCAGTCCATCCCCGACCGACGTGCCCCATCTACACTAGTCGCACCCGACCGACGTGCCCCAACTGCACTAGTCCCACCCCGACCAACATCCCCCATCTACACTAGTCCCACTCCGACCAACACGCTCATACCTACAGTAGTCCCACCCCGACCAACATGCCCCATCCACACTAGTCCCACCCCGACCAACATGCCCCATCTACACTAGTCCCAGCCCGACCAACATGCCCCATCTGCACTAGTCCCACCCCGACCAACATGCCCCACCTGTACTAGTCCTACCCCACCAACCTGCCCCACCTGTACTAGTCCCACCCCCAGCAACCTGCCCCACCTACACCAGTCCCACCCCGCCCCACATACCCCTTCTGCACTAGTCCCACTCCGACCAACATGGCCATACCTACACTAGTCCCACGAAGACCAACCTCCCCATCAACAGCTACATTAGTCCCACCCCGACCAACATGCACTATCTACACTAGTTCCACTCCGACCAACATGCCCCATCTAAACTAGTTCCACCCTGACCAACATGCCCATACCTACACTGTTCCCACCTCGACCAACATGCCCCAACTACACTAGACCCACCCCGACCAATATGCCCCATCTACACTAGACCCACCGCAACCAATATGCCCCATCTACACTACTACCACCCCGACCAACATAGCGATACCTACACTAGTCCCACCCTTGACCAACATGCCCATACCTACACTATTCCCACCTCGACCAACATGCCCCATCTACACTAGTCCCACCCCGACCAACATGCCCCAACTACACCAGGCCCACCCGGACCGACGTGCCCCATCTACACCAGTACCACCCCGACCGACGTGCCCCATCTACGCTAGTCCCACCCGACCGACGTGCCCCAACTGCATTAGTCCCACCCCGACCAACATCCCCCATCTACACTAGTCCCACTCCGACCAACACGCTCATACCTACAGTAGTCTCACCTCAACCAACATGCTCCATCCACACTAGTCCCACCCCGACCAACATGCCCCATCTCCACTAGTCCCAGCCCGACCAACATGCCCCATCTGCACTAGTCCCACCCCCACCAACCTGCCCCACCTACACAGTGCCACCCCGCCCAACATGCCCCTTCTGCACTAGTCCCACTCCGACCAACATGCCCATCTACATCTACATTAGTCCGACCCCGACCAACATGCCCTATCTACAGTAGTTCCACTCCGACCAACATGCCCCATCTAAAGTAGTCCCACCCTGACCAACATGTCCATACCTACACTAGACCCACCCCGACCAATATGCCCCATCTACACTAGACCCACCGCAACCAATATGACCCATCTACACTACTACCACCCCGACCAACATAGCGATTCCTACACTAGTCCCACCCTTGACCAACATGCCCATACCGACACTATTCCCACCTCGACCAACATGCCCCATCTACACTAGGCCCACACCGACCAACATGCCACATCTACACCAGTCCCACCCCGACCAACATGCCTCATCTACACCAGTCCCACCCGGACCGAGATGCCCCAACTACACCAGTCCCACCCGACCGACATGCCCCATCTACACTAGTCCCACCCGGACCAACGTGCCCCTACTACACTAGTCCCACCCCGACCGACATGCCCATACCTACACTAGTCCCACCTCGACCAACATGCCCCATCTACACTAGTTCCACCGCGACCAACATAGCCATGCCTACACTAGTCCCACCCTGACCAACATGCCCCATCTAGACTTGTGCCACTCCGACCAACATGCCCCATCTACACTAGATCCACCCCGACCAACATGCCCCATCTACACTAGTCCCAGCCCGACCAACATGCCCCATCTGCACTAGTCCCACCCCGACCAACATGCCCCACCTGTGCTAGTCCCACCCCCACCAACCTGCCCCACTTACACCAGTCCTACCCCGACCAACATGCCCCCTTCTGCACTAGTCCCAACCCGACCAACATGCCCTATCTGCACTAGGCCCAACCCGACCAACATGCCCATCTACACTAGTCCCACCCCTATCAACATGTCCCATCTACACTACTCCCACACCGACCAACATCCCCATCTACACTAGTCCCACTCCGACCAACATGCCCCATCTAAACTAGTCCCACCCTGACCAACATGCCCCATCTAAACTAGTCCCACCCTGACCAACATGCCCATACCTACACTAGTCCCACCCCGACCAATATTAGATTAGATTCGTTTATTGTCATTAAGACCTTTCGGTCTGAACGAAGTTTTGTTTCCCTGCAGTCATACATATAATTTTAAAAATGACAAAAACACACAACCAACACAAATTTAACATCCACCACAGTGAGTTCACCAAACACCTCCTCACTGTGGTGGAAGGCAAAATCTTAAAGTCTCTGTCTCTTCCCTCTTTGTTCTCCCTCTGCGCCGAGGCGACGGCTCAAACTCTGCGGGTGGTCGCTGGCGCCGCCACAGCTCCAGGGCCGAGCCGGGTCTCCGCTGCCACTGCTGCTGCTGCCGCCGCTACAGCTTCGGGGCCGAGTGGGGTCTCCGCTACCACTGCTGCTGCCGCCGCCGCCGCCACAGCTCCAGGGCAGAGTCGGGTCTCCGCTGCCACTGCTGCTGCTGCCGCCGCTACAGCTTCGGGGCCGAGTCGGGTTTCCGCCGCTGCTGCTGCCGCTGCGGCCGCCACAGCTCCAGGGCCGAGTCGGGGCTCCGCCGCTGCTGCTGCCGCCGCCACAGCTCCAGGGCCGAGTCGGGGCTCCGCTGCCACTACTGCTGCTGCCGCCGCGACAGCTTCGGGGCCGAGTAGGGTCTCCGCCGCCGCTGCTGTCGCCGCCACTGCTCCAGGGCCGAGCCGGGTCTCCGCTGCCACTGCTGCCGCCGCTACAGCTTCGGGGCCGAGTCGGGTCTCCGCCGCTGCTGCTGCTGCTGTCGCCGCCACAGCTCCAGGGCCGAGCCGGGTCTCCGCTGCCACTGCTGCTGCTGTCGCCTCCACAGCTCCAGGGCCGAGTCGGGTCTCCGCCGCCTCCGCCACAGCTTCAGGACCGAGTCGGATCTCCACCGCTGCTGCCACTGCTACAGCTCCGATACCGCCAGCTCCGCCATTAGGCCTCGGCGCAGACGGAGACGGGGATGGGGAATACGACCGAAGAAAAAGTCGCATCCCCGGAAGGAAGAGACCAAAGCATGTTTCTCCCACCCCACCCACACACATATACAACTTAATAAAACAAAAATTAACTAAAACATGACAAGGAACAAAACGAAAAAAAAAACAGACGGACTGCAGGTGGGCCGCAGCTGTTAAGCCAGCGCCGCCCCATCTACACTAGACCCACCGCAACCAATATGCCCCAACTACACTACTACCACCCCGGCCAGCATAGCCATACCTACACTAGTCCCACCTTGACCAACATGCCCAAACCGACACTATTCCCACCCCGACCAACATGCCCCATCTACACTAGGCCCACCCCGACCAACATGCCACATCTACACCAGTCCCACCCCGACCAACATGCCCCATCTACACCAGTCCCACCCGGACCGACATCCCCAACTACACCAGTCCCACCCACCCCGACCGACATGCCCTATCTACACTAGTCCCACCCGGACCGACTTCCCCCATCTACACCAGTCCCAAACCGACCAACGTGCCCCATCTACACTAGTCCCACCCGACCGACGTGCCCCTACTACTCTAGTCCCACCCGACCAAAATGCCCCATCTGTACTACACCCACCGCAAACAACATGCCGCATCTACAATAGTACCACCCCGACCAACACAGCCATACCTACACTAGTCCCACCCTGACCAACATGCCTCATGTAGACCTGTGCCACCCCGACCAACATGCCCCATCTACACTAGTCCAACCCCGACCAACATGCCCCATCTACATTAGTCCCACGCCGAACAACATGCGCCATCTACACTAGTCCCACCCGGACCAACATGCCCATCTACACTTCTCCCTCCCCGACAAACATGTCCCATCTACACTAGTCCCACCCCGATCAACATGCCGCATCTTCACGTCGCACCCTGACCGACATGCCCCATCTACACTAGTGCCACCCCGACCAACATGCCCCATCTACACGTCCCACCCCGACCAATATGTCCCATCTACACTAGACCCATGGCAACCAACATGCCGCATCTACACTAGTACCACCCGGACCAACATAGCCATACCTACACTAGTCACACCCTGACCAACATGCCGCATCTACACTTGTGCCACCCCGACCAACATGCCCTATCTACATTAGCCCCACCCGACCAACATGCCCCATCTACACTAGTCCCAGCCCGACCAACATGCCCCATCTGCACTAGTCCCACCCGGACCAACGTGCCCCATCTACACTAGTCCCACACGACCGACGTGCCCCTACTACACTAGTCCCACCCCCACCAACATGCCCATACCTACACTAGTCCCACCTCGACCAACATGCCCCATCTACACTAGTTCCACCGCGCCCAACATAGCCATGCCTACACTAGTCCCACCCTGACCAACATGCCCCATCTAGACTTGTGCCACTCCGACCAACATGCCCCATCTACACTAGACCCACCCCGACCAACATGCCCCATCTACACTAGTCCCAGCCCGACCAACATGCCCCATCTGCACTAGTACCACCCCGACCAACATGCCCCACCTGTGCTAGTCCCACCCCCACCAACCTGCCCCACTTACACCAGTCCCACCCCGACCAACATGCCCCCTTCTGCACTAATCCCAACCCGACCAACATGCCCTATCTGCACTAGGCCCAACCCGACCAACATGCCCCATCTAAACTAGTCCCACCCTGACCAACATGCCCCATCTAAACTAGTCCCACCCTGACCAACATGCCTATACCTACACTAGTCCCACCCCGACCAATATTAGATTAGATTCGTTTATTGTCATTCAGACCTTTCGGTCTGAACGAAGTTTTGTTTCCCTGCATTCATACATATAATTTTACAAATGACAAAAACACACAACCAACACAAATTTAACATCCACCACAGTGAGTTCACCAAACACCTCCTCACTGTGGTGGAAGGCAAAATCTTAAAGTCTCTGTCTCTTCCCTCTTTGTTCTCCCTCTGCGCCGAGGCGACGGCTCAAACTCTGCGGGTGGTCGCTGCCGCCGCCACAGCTCCAGGGCCGAGTGGGGTCTCCGCTACCGCTGCTGCTGCCGCTGCCGCCGCCACAGCTCCAGGGCAGAGTCGGGTCTCCGCTGCCACTGCTGCTGCTGCCGCCGCTACAGCTTCGGGGCCGAGTGGGGTCTCCGCTACCGCTGCTGCTGCCGCTGCCGCCGCCACAGCTCCAGGGCAGAGTCGGGTCTCCGCTGCCACTGCTGCTGCTGCCGCCGCTACAGCTTCAGGGCCGAGTCGGGTCTCCGCCGCTGCTGCTGCTGTGCTGCGGCCGCCACAGCTCCAGGGACGAGTCGGGGCTCCGCCGCTGCTGCTGCCGCCGCCACAGCTCCAGGGCCGAGTCGGGTCTCCGCTGCCACTACTGCTGCTGCCGCCGCGACAGCATCGGGGCCGAGTAGGGTCTCCGCCGCCGCTGCTGTCGCCGCCACTGCTCCAGGGCCGAGTCGGGTCTCCGCCGCTGCTGCTGCTGCTGTCGCCGCCACAGCTCCAGGGCCGAGCCGGGTCTCCGCTGCCACTGCTGCTGCTGTCGCCTCCACAGCTCCAGGGCCGAGTCGGGTCTCCGCCGCCTCCGCCACAGCTCCAGGACCGAGTCGGATCTCCACCGCTGCTGCCACTGCTACAGCTCCGATACCGCCAGCTCCGCCATTAGGCCTCGGCGCAGACGGAGACGGGGATGGGGAATACGACCGAAGAAAAAGTCGCATCCCCGGAAGGAAGAGACCAAAGCATGTTTCTCCCACCCCACCCACACACATATACAACTTAATAAAACAAAAATTAACTAAAACATGACAAGGAACAAAACGAAAAAAAAAAAAACAGACGGACTGCAGGTGGGCCGCAGCTGTTAAGCCAGCGCCGCCCCATCTACACTAGACCCACCGCAACCAATATGCCCCAACTACACTACTACCACCCCGACCAGCATAGCCATACCTATACTAGTCCCACCTTGACCAACATGCCCAAACCAACACTATTCCCACCCCGACCAACATGCCCCATCTACACTAGGCCCACCCCGACCAACATGCCACATCTACACCAGTCCCACCCCGACCAACATGCCCCATCTACACCAGTCCCACCCGGACCGACATGCCCCATCTACACCAGTCCCACCCACCCCGACCGACATGCCCTATCTACACTAGTCCCACCCGGACCGACGTGCCCCATCTACACCAGTCCCAAACCGACCAACGTGCCCCATCTACACTAGTCCCACCCGACCGACGTGCCCCTACTCCTCTAGTCCCACCCCGACCAAAATGCCCCATCTGCACTACACCCACCGCATCCAACATGCTGCATCTACACTAGTACCACCCCGACCAACATGCCCCATCTACATTAGTCCAACCCCGACCAACATGCCCCATCTACACTAGTCCCACCCCGAGCAACATCCCCATCTACACTGGTCCCACGCCGAACAACATGCGCCATCTACACTAGTCCCACCCGGACCAACATGCCCATCTACACTTGTCCCTCCCCGACAAATATGCCCCATCTACACTAGTCCCACACTGACCAACATGCCCATACCTACCCCCCCCGACCAATATGCCCCATCTACACTAGACCCACCGCAACCAACATGCCCCATCTACACTTGTCCCACACCGACCAACATAGCCATACCTACACTAGTCCCACCCTGAGTAACATGCCCCATCTACCCTAGTGCCAACCCGACCAACCAGCCCCATCTACACTAGTCCCACCCCGACCAACATGCCCCATCTACACTTGTCCCACCCCGACCAACATGCCCCATCTGCACTAGTCCCACCCTGACCAACATGCCCCCATCTACACTAGTCCCACCCCGACCAATATGCCCCATCTACACTAGTCACACACCGACCGACATGCCCCATCTACACTAGTCCCACCCGGACCGACGTGCTCCATCTACACCAGTCCCAAACCGACCAACGTGCCCCATCTACACTAGTCCCACCCGACCGACGTGCCACTACTTCACTAGTCCCACCCCGACCAAAATGCAACATCTACACTAGTCCCACTCCGACCAACATGCCCCATCTACACTAGACCCACCTTGACCAACATGCCCATAACTACATTAGTCCCACCCCAACCAACATGCCCCATCTACACTAGTCCCACCCGGATCGACATGCCCCAACTACACTAGTCCCACCCAGACCAACGTGCCCCATCTACACCAGTCCCACCCCGACCAACATGCCCCATCTACACTAGTCCCACCCCAACCACCATGCCCCATCGA
This sequence comes from Leucoraja ocellata, assembly GCA_036785375.1. NCBI lineage: Eukaryota > Metazoa > Chordata > Chondrichthyes > Rajiformes > Rajidae > Leucoraja > Leucoraja ocellata. The sequence continues at coordinate 114,740 of JAWMAR010002494.1, forward strand.
CACTAGTCCCACCCCGACCACCATGCCCCATCTAAACTAGACCCACCCAGCCCAACATGCCGCATCTGCACTAGTCGCACCCCGACCAACATGCCCCATCTGCACTAGTCCCACCCCGACCAACATGCCCCACCTTTACTAGTCCAACCCCCACCAACTGCCCCACCTACACCAGTCCCACCCGACCAACATGCCCCTTCTGCACTAGTCCCAACCCGACCAACATGCCCCATCTACACTTATCCCACCCGGTCCGACGTGCCCCATCTACACCAGTCCTAAACCGACCGACGTGCCCCTACTACAATAGCCCACCCCGACCAAAATGCCCCATCTAAACTAGTCCCACTGCGACCAACATGCCCCATCTACACTAGTCCCACCTTGACCAACATGCCCATATCTACACTATTCCCACCCCGACCAATATGCCCCATCTACACTAGTCCCACTCCGACCAACATGCCCCATCTACACTAGTCCCACTCCGACCAACATGCCCCATCTACATTGGTCCTACGCCGAACAACATGCCCCATCTGCACTAGTCCCACCCCGACCAACATGCCACATGTACACTAGTACCACCCCGACCAACATACCCATACCTACACTAGTCCCACCCTGACCAACTAGACTTGTGCCACCCCGCACAACATGCCCCATCTACACTAGTCCCACCCCAACCCACATGCCGCTTCTACACTAGTCCCACCCCGACCAACATGCCCCATCTACACTAGTCCCACTCCGACCAACATGCCCCATCTACATTGGTCCTACGCCGAACAACATGCCCCATCTGCACTAGTCCCACCCCGACCAACATGCCCCATCTACACTTGTCCCACCCCGACAAACATGCCCCATCTACACTAGTCCCACCCCGACCAACATGCCGCATCTTCACGTCCCACCCCGACCAACATGCCCCATCTACACTAGTCCCACCCCGACCAACATGCCCCATCTGCACTAGTCCCACCCCCACCAACCTGCCCAATCTACACTAGTCCCACACCGACCAACATGCCTCATCTCCACTAGTCCCACCCCGACCAACATGCCCCATCTACATTGGTCCCACGCCGAACAACATGCCTCATCTACACTAGTCCCACCCCGACCAACATGCCCCATCTACACTTGTCCTTCCCCGACAAACATGCCCCATCTACACTAGTCCCACCCCGACCAACATGCCGCATCTTCACGTCCCACCCCGACGAACATGCCCCATCTACACTAGTCCCACCCCGACCAACATGCCCCATCTACGCTAGTCCCACCCCACCAATATGCCCCATCTACACTAGACCCACTGCAACCAACATGCCGCATCTACACTAGTACCACCCCGACCAACATAGCCATACCTACACTTGTCACACCCTGACCAACATGCCGCATCTAGACTTGTGCCATCCCGCCCAACATGCCCCATCTACATTAGTCCCACCGCGACCAGCATGCCCCATCTACATTTGTCCTTCCCCGACAAACATGCCTCATCTACACTAGTCCCACCCCGACCAACATGCCGCATCTTCAGGTCCCACCCTGACCAACATGCCCCATCTACACTAGTCCCACCCCGACCAACATACACCATCCAAACTAGTCCCTCCGCGACCAACATGCCCCATCTACACTAGTCCCACCCCGACCAACATGCCCCATCTACACTAGTCCCACCCCGACCAACATGCCCCATCTACACTTGTCCCTCCCCGACAAACATGCCCCATCTACACTAGTCCCACCCCAACCAACATGCAGCATCTTCACGTCCCACCCTGACCAACATGCCCCATCTACACTAGTCCCACCCCGACCAACATGCCCGATGTACACTAGTCCCACCCCGACCAACATGCCCCATCTACACTAGTCCCACCCCGACCAACATGCCTCATCTACACTAGTCCCACCCCGACCAACATGCCCATACATACACTGGACCCACCTGACCAACATGCCCCATCTACACTAGGCCCACACCTATCAACATGCCCCATCTACATTCGTCCCACCCTGACCAACATGCCCTATCTACACTAGTCCCACTACGACCAACATGCCCCATCTACACTAGTCCCACACTGACCAACATGCCCATACCTACCCCCCCCCCCCCGACCAATATGCCCCATCTACACTAGACCCACCGCAACCAACATGCCCCATCTACACTAGTCCCACACCGAACAACATAGCCATACCTACACTAGTCCCACCCTGAGTAACATGCCCCATCTACCCTAGTGCCAACCCGACCAACCAGCCCCATCCACACTAGTCCCACCCCGACCAACATGCCCCATCTACACTTGTCCCACCCCGACCAACATGCCCCATCTGCACTAGTCCCACCCTGACCAACATGCCCCCAACTACACTAGTCCCACCCCGACCAATATGCCCCATCTACACTAGTCACACACCGACCGACATGCCCCATCTGCACTAGTCCCACCCGGACCGACGTGCTCCACCTACACCAGTCCCAAACCGACCAACGTGCCCCATCTACACTAGTCCCACCCGACCGACGTGCCACTACTTCACTATTCCCACCCCGACCAAAATGCAACATCTACACTAGTCCCACTCCGACCAACATGCCCCATATACACTAGACCCACCTTGACCAACATGCCCATACCTACACTAGTCCCACCCCAACCAACATGACCCATCTACACTAGTCCCACCCGGATCGACATGCCCCAACTACACTAGTCCCACCCAGACCAACGTGCCCCATCTACACCAGTCCCACCCCGACCAACCAGCCCCATCTACACTAGTCCCACCCCGACCAACATGCCCCATCTACACTTGTCCCACCCCGACCAACATGCCCCATCTGCACTAGTCCCACCCTGACCAACATGCCCCCAACTACACTAGTCCCACCCCGACCAACCTGCCCCATCTACACTAGTCACACACCGACCGACATGCCCCATCTGCACTAGTCCCACCCGGACCGACGTGCTCCACCTACACCAGTCCCAAACCGACCAACGTGCCCCATCTACACTAGTCCCACCCGACCGACGTGCCACTACTTCACTAGTCCCACCCCGACCAAAATGCAACATCTACACTAGTCCCACTCCGACCAACATGCCCCATATACACTAGACCCACCTTGACCAACATGCCCATACCTACACTAGTCCCACCCCAACCAACATGACCCATCTACACTAGTCCCACCCGGATCGACATGCCCCAACTACACTAGTCCCACCCAGACCAACGTGCCCCATCTACACCAGTCCCACCCCGACCAACATGCCCCATCTACACTAGTCCCACCCCAACCACCATGCCCCATCGACACTAGTCCCACCCCGACCACCATGCCCCATCTACACTAGACCCACCCAACCCAACATGCCGCATCTGCACTAGTCGCACCCCGACCAACATGCCCCATCTGCACTAGTCCCACCCGACCAACATGCCCCACCTGTACTAGTCCAACCCCCACCAACTGCCCCACCTACACCAGTGCCACCCCGACCAACATGCCCCTTCTGCACTAGTCCCAACCCGACCAACATGCCCCATCTACACTTATCCCAACCGGTCCGACGTGCCCCATCTACACCAGTCCTAAACCGACCGACGTGCCCCTACTACAATAGCCCACCCCGACCAAAATGCCCCATCTAAACTAGTCCCACTGCGACCAACATGCCCCATCTACACTAGTCCCACCTTGACCAACATGCCCATATCTACACTATTCCCACCCCGACCAATATGCCCCATCTACACTAGTCCCACTCCGACCAACATGCCCCATCTACACTAGTCGCACATTGACCAACATGCCCATACCTACATTAGTCGCACCCCGACCAATATGCCCCACTACACTAGACCCACCGCAACCAACATGCCACATCTACACTAGTACCACCCCGACCAACATACCCATACCTACACTAGTCCCACCCTGACCAACTAGACTTGTGCCACCCCGCCCAACATGCCCCATCTACGATAGTCCCACCCCGACCCACATGCCGCTTCTACACTAGTCCCACCCCGACCAACATGCCCCATCTACACTAGTCCCACTCCGACCAACATGTCCCATCTACATTGGTCTTACGCCGAACAACATGCCCCATCTGCACTAGTCCCACCCCGACCAACATGCCCCATCTACACTTGTCCCTCCCCGACAAACATGCCCCATCTACACTAGTCCCACCCCGAACAACATGCCGCATCTTCACGTCCCACCCCGACCAACATGCCCCATCTACACTAGTCCCACCCCAACCAACATGCCGCATCTTCACGTCCCACCCTGACCAACATGCCCCATCTACACTTGTCCCACCCCGACCAACATGCCCCATCTACACTAGTCCCACCCCGACCACCATGCCCCATCTACACCAGTCTCACATCGACCAACATTCCCCATCTTCACTAGTCCCAGCCCGACCAACATGCACTATCTGCACTAGTCCCACCCCGATCAACATGCCCATACCTACACTAGTCTCACCCCAACCAACATGCCCCACCTGCACTTGTGCCACCCCGACCAACATGCCCTATCTACATTAGCCCCACCCCGACCAACATGCCTCATCTACACTAGTCCCACCCCGACCAATATGCCCCATCTACATTAGTCCCACCACAACCAACATGCCCCATCTGCACTAGTCCCACCCCCACCAACCTGCCCAATCTACACTAGTCACACACCGACCAACATGCCTCATCTCCACTAGTCCCACCCCGACCAACATGCCCCATCTACATTGGTTCCACGCCGAACAACATTCATCATCTACACTAGTCCCACCCCGACCAACATGCCCCATCTACACTTGTCCTTCCCCGACAAACATGCCCCATCTACACTAGTCCCACCCCGACCAACATGCCGCATCTTCACGTCCCACCCCGACCAACATGCCCCATCTACACTAGTCCCACCCCGACCAACATGCCCCATCTACGCTAGTCCAACCCCACCAATATGCCCCATCTACACTAGACCCACTGCAACCAACATGCCACATCTACACTAGTACCACCCCGACCAACATAGCCATACCTACACTTGTCACACCCTGACCAACATGCCGCATCTAGACTTGTGCCATCCCGCCCAACATGCCCCATCTACATTGGTCCCACCCCGACCAACATGCCCCATCTACATTTGTCCTTCCCCGACAAACATGCCTCATCTACACTAGTCCCACCCCGACCAACATGCCGCATCTTCAGGTCCCACCCTGACCAACATGCCCCATCTACACTAGTCCCACCCCGACCAACATACACCATCCAAACTAGTCCCTACGCGACCAACATGCCCCATCTACACTAGTCCCACCCCGACCAACATGCCCCATCTACACTAGTCCCACCCCGACCAACATGCCCCATCTACACTTGTCCCACCCTGACCAACATGCCCCATCTACACTAGTCCCACCCCAACCAACATGCAGCATCTTCACGTCCCACCCTGACCAACATGCCCCATCTACACTAGTCCCACCCCGACCAACATGCCCGATCTACACTAGTCCCACCCCGACCAACATGCCCCATCTACACTAGTCCCACCCCGACCAACATTCCCCATCTACACTAGTCCCAGCCCGACCAGCAAGCCCTATCTGCACTAGTCCCACCCCGAGCAACATGCCCATACCTACACTAGTCTCACCCCAACGAACATGCCCCATCTACACTTGTGCCACCCCGACCAACATGCCCTATCTACATTAGTCCCACCCCGACCAACATGCCCCATCTACACTAGTCCCACCCCGACCAATATGCCCCATCTACACTATACACACCGCAATCAACATGCCCCATCCATACTAGTCCCACACCGACCAACATAGCCATATCTACACTAGTCCCACCATGACTAACATGCCCCATCTACACTAGTTCCAACCCGACCAACCAGCCCCATCTACACTAGTCCCACCCCGACCAACATGCCCCATCTACACATGTCCCACCCCGACCAACATGCCCCATCTGCACTAGTCCCACCCTGACCAACATGCCCCCATCTACACCAGTCCCACCCGGACCGACATGCCCCATCTACACTAATCCCACCCGACCGACGTGCCCCTACTACACTAGTCCCACCCCGAACAAAATGCCCCATCTACACTATTCCCACACCGACCAACATGCCCCATCTACACTAGTCCCACATTGACCAACATGCCCATACCTACACTAGTCCCACCCCGACCAACATGCCCCATCTACACTAGTCCCACCCCGACCTACATGCCCCATCTTCACTAGTCCCACCCGGACCACCATGCCCCATCAACACTAGTCCCACCCCAACCAACATGCCCCATCTACACTAGTCCCACCCGGATCCACATGCCCCAACTACACTAGTCCCACCCAGACCAACGTGCCCCATCTACAACAGTCCCACCTCGACCAACATGCCCCATCTACACTAGTCACACCCCAACCACCATGCCCCATCGACACTAGTTCCACCCCGACCACCATGCCCCATCTACACTAGTCCCACCCAGCCCAACATGCCGCATCTGCACTAGTCGCACCCCCAACAACATGCCCCATCGGCAGTAGTCCCACCCCGACCAACATGCCCCACCTGTACTAGTCCAACCCCCACCAAACTGCCCCACCCACACCAGTCCCACCCCGACCAACATGCCCCTTCTGCACTAGTCCCAACCCGACCAACATGACCCATCTGCACTAGGCCCACCCCTATCAACATGCCCCATCTACACTAGTCCCACCACGACCAACATGCCCCATCTGCACTAGGCCCACCCCTATCAACATGCCCCATCTACACTAGTCCCACCCACACCAACCTGCCCCATCTACACTAGTCCCACCCCGACCAGCCTGCCCCATCTACACTAGTCCCACCCCGACCAACATGCCCATACATACACTGGACCCACCTGACCAACATGCTCATACCTACAGTAGTCCCACCCCGACCAACATGCATCATCTACATCTACATTAGTCCCACCCCGACCAACATGCCCTATCTACACTAGTCCCACTACGACCAACATACCCCATCTAAACTAGTGCCACCGCAACCAATGTGCCCCATTTGCATCTACATTAGTCCCACCCGACCAACATGCCCCATCTACACTAGTCCCACCCCGACCAACATGCCCCATCAACACGAGTCCCATCTCGACCAACATGCCCCATCTACACTAGTCCCACTCCGACCAACATGCCCGATTTTCACCAGTCCCACCCGACCAACATGCCCATACCTACACTAGTCCCACCCGGACCGACATTCTCCAACTACACCAGTTCCACCCCGACCGACATGCCCCATCTACACTAGTCCCACCCAGATCGACGTGCCGCATCTACACCAGTCCCAAACCGACCAACGTGCCCCACCTACGCTAGTCCCACCCCGACCAAAATGCCCCATCTACACTATTACCACTCCGACCAATATGCCCATTCTACACTAGACCCACTGAAACCAACATGCCGCATCTACACTAGTACCACCCTGACCAACATAGCCATACCTACAGTAGTCCCACCCCGACCAACATGCCCCATCTAGACTTGTGCCACCCTGACCAACATGCCCCATCTACACTAGTCCCACCCCGACCAACATGCCCCATCTACACTTGTCCCTCCCCAACAAACATGCCCCATCTACACTAGTCCCACCCCGACCAACATGCCCCATCTACACTAGGCCGACCACGACCAACATGCCCCATCTACGTTAGTCCCACCCCGACCAACATGCCCCATCTACACTAGTCCAACCCCGACCAACATGCCCCATCTACACTAGGCCCACCCCGACCAACATGCCCCACCTGTACTAGTCCCACCCCCACCAACCTGCCCCACCTACACCAGTCCCACCCCGACCAACATGCCCCATATACACCAGTCCCACCCGGACCGACATGACCCATCTACACTAGTCCCACCCGGATCGACATGCCCCAACTACACCAGGCCCACCCGGACCGACGTGCCCCATCTACACCAGTCCCACCCGGACCGACGTGCCCCATCTACACCAGTCCCACCCGGACCGACGTGCCCCATCTACACCACTCCCACCCCGACCGACGTGCCCCATCTACACTAGTCGCACTCGACCGACGTGCCCCAACTGTACTAGTCCCACCCCGACCAACATCCCCCATCTACACTAGTCCCACTCCGACCAACACGCTCATACCTACAGTAGTCCCACCCCGACCAACATGCCCCATCCACACTAGTCCCACCCCGACCAACATGCCCCATCTACACTAGTCCCAGCCCGACCAACATGCCCCATCTGCACTAGTCCCACCCCGACCAACATGCCCCACCTGTACTAGTCCCACCCCACCAACCTGCCCCACCTGTACTAGTCCCACCCCCAGCAACCTGCCCCACCTACACCAGTCCCACCCCGCCCAACATGCCCCTTCTGCACTAGTCCCACTCCGACCAACATGCCCATACCTACACTAGTCCCACGAAGACCAACCTCCCCATCTACATCTACATTAGTCCCACCCCGACCAACATGCCCATACCTACACTAGTCCCACGAAGACCAACCTCCCCATCTACATCTACATTAGTCCCACCCCGACCAACATGCCCTATCTACACTAGTTCCACTCCGACCAACATGCCCCATCTATACTAGTTCCACCCTGACCAACATGCCCATACCTACACAAGACCCACCCCGACCAATATGCCCCATCTACACTAGACCCACCGCAACCAATATGCCCCATCTACACTACTACCACCCCGACCAACATAGCGATACCTACACTAGTCCCACCCTTGACCAACATGCCCATACCGACACTATTCCCACCTCGACCAACATGCCCCATCTACACTAGTCCCACCCCGACCAACATGCCCCAACTACACCAGGCCCACCCGGACCGACGTGCCCCATCTACACCAGTACCACCCCGACCGACGTGCCCCATCTACGCTAGTCCCACCCGACCGACGTGCCCCAACTGCATTAGTCCCACCCCGACCAACATCCCCCATCTATACTAGTCCCACTCCGACCAACACGCTCATACCTACAGTAGTCTCGCCTCAACCAACATGCCCCATCCACACTAGTCCCACCCCGACCAACATGCCCCATCTCCACTAGTCCCAGCCCGACCAACTTGCCCCATCTGCACTAGTCCAACCCCTATCAACATGCCCCATCTACACTAGTCCCACACAGACCAACATCCCCATCTACACTAGCTGTCGCCGCCACAGCTCCAGGGTCGAGCTGGGTCTCCGCTGCCACTGCTGCTGCTGTCGCCTCCACAGCTCCAGGGCCGAGTCGGGTCTCCGCCGCCTCCGGCACAGCTCCAGGACCGAGTCGGATCTCCACCGCTGCTGCCACTGCTACAGCTCCGAAACCGCCAGCTCCGCCATTAGCCCTCGGCGCAGACGGAGACGGGATGGGGAATACGACCGAAGAAAAATTCGCATCCCCGGAAGGAAGAGACCAAAGCATGTTTCTCCCACCCCACCCACACACATATACAACTTAATAAAACAAAAATTAACTAAAACATGACAAGGAACAAAACGAAAAAAAAAACAGACGGACTGCAGGTGGGCCGCAGCTGTTAAGCCAGCGCCGCCCCATCTACACTAGACCCACCGCAACCAATATGCCCCAACTACACTACTACCACCCCGACCAGCATAGCCATACCTACACTAGTCCCACCTTGACCAACATGCCCAAACCGACATTATTCCCACCCCGACCAACATGCCCCATCTACACTAGACCCACCGCAACCAATATGCCCCATCTACACTACTACCACCCCGACCAACATAGCGATACCTACACTAGTCCCACCCTTGACCAACATGCCCATACCGACACTATTCCCACCTCGACCAACATGCCCCATCTACACTAGTCCCACCCCGACCAACATGCCCCAACTACACCAGGCCCACCCGGACCGACGTGCCCCATCTACACCAGTACCACCCCGACCGACGTGCCCCATCTACGCTAGTCCCACCCGACCGACGTGCCCCAACTGCATTAGTCCCACCCCGACCAACATCCCCCATCTATACTAGTCCCACTCCGACCAACACGCTCATACCTACAGTAGTCTCACCTCAACCAACATGCCCCATCCACACTAGTCCCACCCCGACCAACATGCCCCATCTCCACTAGTCCCAGCCCGACCAACTTGCCCCATCTGCACTAGTCCAACCCCTATCAACATGCCCCATCTACACTAGTCCCACACAGACCAACATCCCCATCTACACTAGCTGTCGCCGCCACAGCTCCAGGGTCGAGCTGGGTCTCCGCTGCCACTGCTGCTGCTGTCGCCTCCACAGCTCCAGGGCCGAGTCGGGTCTCCGCCGCCTCCGCCACAGCTCCAGGACCGAGTCGGATCTCCACCGCTGCTGCCACTGCTACAGCTCCGATACCGCCAGCTCCGCCATTAGCCCTCGGCGCAGACGGAGACGGGATGGGGAATACGACCGAAGAAAAATTCGCATCCCCGGAAGGAAGAGACCAAAGCATGTTTCTCCCACCCCACCCACACACATATACAACTTAATAAAACAAAAATTAACTAAAACATGACAAGGAACAAAACGAAAAAAAAAAAACAGACGGACTGCAGGTGGGCCGCAGCTGTTAAGCCAGCGCCGCCCCATCTACACTAGACCCACCGCAACCAATATGCCCCAACTACACTACTACCACCCCGACCAGCATAGCCATACCTACACTAGTCCCACCTTGACCAACATGCCCAAACCGACACTATTCCCACCCCGACCAACATGCCCCATCTACACTAGGCCCACCCCGACCAACATGCCACATCTACACCAGTCCCACCCGGACCAACATGCCCCATCTACACCAGTCCCACCCGGACCGACATGCCCCAACTACACCAGTCCCACCCACCCCGACCGACATGCCCTATCTACACTAGTCCCACCCGGACCGACGTGCCCCATCTACACCAGTCCCAAACCGACCAACGTGCCCCATCTACACTAGTCCCACCCGACCCACGTGCCCCTACTAATCTAGTCCCACCCCGACCAAAATGCCCCATCTGCACTACACCCACCGCAACCAACATGCCGCATCTACACTAGTACCACCCCGACCAACATAGCCATACCTACACTAGTCCCACCCTGACCAACATGCCTCATGTAGACTTGTGCCACCCCGACCAACATGCCCCATCTACACTAGTCCAACCCCGACCAACATGCCCCATCTACATTAGTCCCACCCCGACCAACATGCCCCATCTACACTAGTCCCACCCCGAGCAACATCCCCATCTACACTGGTCCCACGCCGAACAACATGCGCCATCTACACTAGTCCCACCCGGACCAACATGCCCATCTACACTTGTCCCTCCCCGACAAACATGTCCCATCTACACTAGTCCCACCCCGATCAACATGCCGCATCTTCACGTCGCACCCTGACCAACATGCCCCATCTACACTAGTGCCACCCCGACCAACATGCCCCATCTACACGTCCCACCCCGACCAATATGTCCCATCTACACTAGACCCACCGCAACCAACATGCCGCATCTACACTAGTACCACCCGGACCAACATAGCCATACCTACACTAGTCACACCCTGACCAACATGCCGCATCTACACTTGTGCCACCCCGACCAACATGCCCTATCTACATTAGCACCACCCCGACCAACATGCCCCATCTACACTAGTCCCACCCCGACCAATATGCCCCATCTACATTAGTCCCACCACGACCAACATGCCCCATCTGCACTAGTCCCAACCCCACCAACCTGCCCCATCTACACTACTCCCACCCCGACCAACATGCCTCATCTACACTAGTCCCGCCCCGACCAACATGCCCATACATACACTGAACCCACCTGACCAACATGCCCCATCTACACTAGGCCCACACCTATCAACATGCCCCATTTACATTCGTCCCACCCTGACCAACATGCCCTATCTACACTAGTCCCACCCCGACCAACATGCCCCATCTACACTTGTCCCACCCCGACCAACATGCCCCATCTGCACTAGTCCCACCCTGACCAACATGCCCCCATCTACACTAGTCCCAACCCGACCAATATGCCCCATCTACACTAGTCACACACCGACCGACATGCTCCATCTACACTAGTCCCACCCGGACCGACGTGCTCTATCTACACCAGTCCCAAACCGACCAACGTGCCCCATCTACACTAGTCCCACCCGACCGACGTGCCACTACTTCACTAGTCCCACCCCGACCAAAATGCAACATCTACACTAGGCCCACTCCGACCAACATGCCCCATCTACACTAGACCCACCTTGACGAACATGCCCATACCTACACTAGTCCCACCCCAACCAACATGCCCCATCTACACTAGTCCCACCCGGATCGACATGCCCCAACTACACTAGTCCCACTCAGACCAACGTGCCCCATCTACACTAGTCCCACCCCAACCAACATGCAGCATCTTCACGTCCCACCCTGTCCAACATGCCCCATCTGCACTAGTCCCACCCCGACCAACATGCCCCGCCTGTACTAGTCCAACCCCCACCAACTGCCCCACCTACACCAGTCCCACCCCGACCAACATGCCCCTTCTGCACTAGTCCCAACCCGACCAACATGCCCCATCTACACTTATCCCACCCGGTCCGACGTGCCCCATCTACACCAGTCCTAAACCGACCGACGTGCCCCTACTACAATAGCCCACCCCGAACAAAATGCCCCATCTAAACTAGTCCCACTGCGACCAACATGCCCCATCTACACTAGTCCCACCTTGACCAACATGCCCATATCTACACTATTCCCACCCCGACCAATATGCCCCATCTACACTAGTCCCACTCCGACCAACATGCCCCATCTACACTAGACCCACCGCAACCAACATGCCACATCTACACTAGTACCACCACGACCAACATACCCATACCTACACTAGTCCCACCCTGACCAACTAGACTTGTGCCACCCCGCCCAACATGCCCCATCTACACTAGTCCCACACCGACGCACATGCCGCTTCTACACTAGTCCCACCCCGACCAACATGCCCCATCTACACTAGTCCCACTCCGACCAACATGCCCCATCTACATTGGTCCTACGCCGAACAACATGCCCCATCTGCACTAGTCCCACCCCGACCAACATGCCCCATCTACACTTGTCCCTCCCCGACAAATATGCCCCATCTACACTAGTCCCACCCCGACCAACATGCCGCACCTTCACGTCCCACCCCGACCAACATGCCCCATCTAAACTAGTCCCACCCCAATCAACATGCCGCATCTTCACGTCCCACCCTGACCAACATGCCCCATCTACACTAGTCCCACCCCGACCAACATGCCCCATCTACACTAGTCCCACCCCGACCACCATGCCCCATCTACACTAGTCTCACACCGACCAACATTCCCCATCTACACTAGTCCCAGCCCGACCAACATGCCCATACCTACACTAGTCCCACACCGACAACCATGCCCCATCTACACTACACCCTCCCCGACAAATATGCCCCATCTACACTAGTCCCACCCCGACCAACATGCCGCATCTTCACGTCCCACCCCGACCAACATGCCCCATCTACACTAGTCCTACCCCGACCAACATGCCCCATCTACACTAGTCCCACCCGACCACCATGCCCCATCTACACTAGTCTCACACCGACCAACATTCCCCATCTACACTAGTCCCAGCCCGACCAACATGCCCTATCTGCACTAGTCCCACCCCGATCAACATGCCCATACCTACACTAGTCTCACCCCAACCAACATGCCCCATCTGCACTTGTGCCACCCCGACCAACATGCCCTATCTACATTAGCCCCACCCCGACCAACATGCCCCATCTACACTAGTCCCACCCCGACCAATATGCCCCATCTACATTAGTCCCACCACGACCAACATGCCCCATCTGCACTAGTCCCACCCCCACCAACCTGCCCAATCTACACTAGTCCCACACCGACCAACATGCCTCATCTCCACTAGTCCCACCCCGACCAACATGCCCCATCTACATTGGTCCCACGCCGAACAACATGCCTCATCTACACTAGTCCCACCCCGACCAACATGCCCCATCTACACTTGTCCTTCCCCGACAAACATGCCTCATCTACACTAGTCGCACCCCGACCAACAAAGCCATACCTACACTTGTCACATCATGACCAACATGCCGCATCTAGACTTGTGCCATCCCGCCCAACATGCCCCATCTACATTAGTCCCACCCCGACCAACATGCCCCATCTACATTTGTCCTTCCCCGACAAACATGCCTCATCTACACTAGTCCCACCCCGACCAACATGCCGCATCTTCAGGTCCCACCCTGACCAACATGCCCCATCTACACTAGTCCCACCCCGACCAACATACACCATCCAAACTAGTCCCTCCGCGACCAACATGCCCCATCTACACTTGTCCCTCCCCGACCAACATGCCCCATCTACACTAGTCCCAACCCGACCAACATGCCGCATCTTCACGTCCCACCCCGACCAACATGCCCCATCTACACTGGTCCCACCCCAACCAACATGCCGCACCTTCACGTCCCACCCTGACCAACATGCCCCATCTACACTAGTCCCACCCCGACCAACATGCCCCATCTACACTAGTCCCACCCCGACCACCATGCCCCATCTACATTAGTCTCACACCGACCAACATTCCCCATCTACACTAGTCCCAGCCCGACCAACATGCCCTATCTGCACTAGTCCCACCCCGATCAACATGCCCATACCTACACTAGTCTCACCCCAACCAACC